>WNGS01158745.1:14285090-14317938 GCA_020271785.1 Procambarus virginalis | reverse complement strand
CTCCTGAAAATTCCCTTCCCTTCGCCTGTAGACATGATACATAGGCGAAGCCTGTGAGAATTTTTGAGTAGAAACCCAGAAAGGAGAACCATCTCACGAATATATGGGATGAGTAGCTGATGATGAGGATGACAGAGCAGGAGGTGCAAGGATAGTGTGAAGGGGGTGTAAGGAGAGAGTGAAGGAAAGTCTGTAAATAGATGAAATGGTCAAGAAACGCGTAAAAATGCCACCCTTATACGTAGATGGGATTCACTAGACCTGCAATTTTAGTTAATCGAAAAGACGACTTTGACAAATAAAGTTGATAAATACAGAGCAAACTAAAAAAATTAAGAGCTCTAATACCCCACAAAATTTTGTTTAATGAAGCCCCTTAAAATGTTCATGTGCAGGTAAATTTTAAGCAATATATGTATATTTATGAACAAATAATTCGTGTTTCTCCTAATCCACGTTGTCGTTGCCACGGACACCAAAATTACGAATAACATTGCATTGAACACCAAAATTACTAATATCATTGCATTGAACACCAAATTACTAATATCATTGCATTGAACACCAAAATTACGAATATCATTGCATTGAACACCATCATTTCCTCATGAACATAAAACAATCAATCAAGCAGAAGTCAACTGAAAAATCAATAAATGCAGTAAATTCAACTGAAAATTAATTTAATTATCACAAGTAAACAGGTAGCCATAATTTGTAATCCCCCCCCCCCCTTGCAAGTAATGAACCGCTCTCAAACCTTTTACTTGGCCTTTCAGGTGTTTGATATTCAAGCAGTTGATTGGACCGGAGGAAAGAAGCTAATTACTGAATAATTACACGAATTAGAGAAGCAGAGAAGTGTTTGCCAAGTGAAAGTCTGTCCGCCTGATTCATCCGATCGACAGAGCTGAAGTAGGCAATTATGCATTATCCCTCAAGGGAACGGAGAGATATATTTGGCCAGATATTACGTGTCTTCCAATACAACAGACACGATGAACAAATCTATTCTCCGCACGCGAGTCTTAAAAAGGTTTACGTCGGCATGTTCGGAGATCTGAAAAAGCACTCAAGGGCGCGATCTCCAATGAAGTGAATACATAAAATCACATACACACGCACGCACACACAACACACACACACACACACACACACACACACACCACACACACACACACCACACACACCCACACACACAGACCTGTCCCCTGAAGCTCATATCAAGAGGATAACATCAGCAGCATATGCCAGGTTGGCTAACATAAGAACGGCCTTTAGAAACTTGTGTAAGGAATCTTTCAGAACATTATATACCACATATGTCCGACCAATCCTGGAGTATGCGGCTCCAGCATGGAGTCCCTATCTAGTCAAGCATAAGACTAAACTGGAAAAGGTTCAAAGGTTTGCCACCAGACTACTACCCGAGCTGAGAGGTATGAGCTACGAGGAGCGACTGCAGGAATTAAACCTCACTTCGTTGGAAGACAGAAGAGTTAGGGGGGACATGATCACCACATTCAAGATTCTCAGGGGAATCGACAGGGTTGATAAAGACAGGCTGTTTAACACAAGGGGCACACGCACTAGGGGACACAGGTGGAAACTGAGTGCCCAAATGAGCCACAGAGATATTAGAAAGAACTTTTTTAGTGTCAGAGTGGTTGACAAATGGAATGCATTAGGAAGTGATGTGGTGGAGGCTGACTCCATACACAGTTTCAAGTGTAGATATGATAGAGCCCAATAGGCTCAGGAGCCTGTACACCAGTTGATTGACAGTTGAGAGGCGGGACCAAAGAGCCAGAGTTTAACCCCCGCAAGCACAAATAGTTGAGCACAAATAGGTGAGTACACGTTCGAAACTCTGTAACTGAACGCTTACATTAAAGTCAATTAGCCAAACTCACACATCAAAAAATCCCTCCATACCGCTAACTATATTTCCATTCTGCTTCAGAAGAGAAACTTGACCTATTTGTGATCTGATCATATCAGAAACTCGTCTGCCACGTTTCGAGGGCCAAAGTTACGACCCAACGTTAGCAACACAGCCGCTCTGAAGGCAGCCTTAGGAACGCAACAGATTTACAGCCCAGAAACCAGTGGAGTGGCCATAATCAATGTGCTTGGGGTTTTCACTATAAGTTTTAAACGCATCTTAAGAGCAATTATGTCCCTAACTTCTTACAGGAGATATTAGAAATATCTCCATTGGCATGTGTGACACAATTCGTAATTTTGTTCACAAGAAATTTGTATTATTCTCAAAGTCTGTGTCATGGGAACCAATGCAACAGAATGGTTTTCAATGCTTCCTACATTCAATCTTCTCAATAGCTGCCTCACTCTTTGTAATTGTTCTATATGGCATTGTTAGTTTTTCCTCCTAGTCTTCAACTTCTTAATATGCACTGTTTTAAAGGGAATCTATTTTAGTATCGATAACTTTCTAACTACTACAGAATACATAACAGTTTTCTTGTTCCAATTTATTGTCGAGATTTGGATGGTTTATCCTTTCCCAAAATCTCTAAAAGCCAGACAGGTACGCCCCCTTTCTCTCTCTCTCTTTCCGTACGCCAATTTCTTCCATAGACAATTGCACCTTATGGTATTTGATTGTGTATGTGGGGGAGGAAGAGGAGAGAGAAAGAGAGAGAGAGAGAGAGAGAGAGAGAAGAGAGAGAGAGAGAGAGAGAGACAGACAGAGAGACAGAGAGACAGAGAGAAGGAGAGAGTGGTGTGTGTGTGTGTGTGTGTGTGTGTGTGTGTGTGTGTGTGTGTGTGTGTGTGTGTGTGTGTGTGTGTGTGTGTGGTGTCTGCGCGTGCGTGCGCGTGTGGTATGCGTGTGCGTGAGTACAAGATGAAGTGCGGGAGCCGGCTCAATATTTACACATGACAGCTCATTAAACATTGTTGTTTTGAACAGCCCTGTTACTACTTTACACTTGCAAGGTCAAACAAGCAACAAACACGCAGATAGATCTAGTATATTTGGCTTTCAACTTTCCAATGTAATTCCAGGACTCTAAACGTTGACATTATCAACACAGGATGCAACCCAGTGGGGTCAATATCCAAGAACATCATTGATTCAATGTGAAATCATTGATTCAAACGTGAAATCATTGATTCACTGTCAAATAATTGATTCAATGTCAAATAACTGATTCAATATCAAATGTATAAGTGTATAACTAACACGTTATACACTTATACTAACCCCACTGGGATGGATGTCCCCCCCCCCTCCCACGTGCAAACTCGACTAAGTTATCTAAAACAAAATCATTTTTTTACAGAAATTAATTGCTTAAGCTTTTTCTCCTATATTTCGATCAAGCCACATCTGTTACTGTCAGTACCTATTGTTCCAACTGGTTTGCTCCCTCTAGCACCAAAAATGAATGCTGTACGCCAGAGTAACAAATGAAATGAATAATGATCCTGTCTCCATCTCTCACCACATTACAACCTGGTCGGTTTTTGTGAACTTCCAATCCCCTTCAGTACTGGCTTCCAAGTACATACTTTTTGCCAGATGTTATTGCACTGATCTAGGCTGTGATAGTTTTCTCCCCTATTCCATTCATGACGATCGTTCATCATTTTGTTAAGCATCCGTTTTGAAAGCCGCGTTATCTTCAGCCATAGTTAGTTGTTGCAGACCCATATTTTTATGGCTGATATTATTGACTAGCGTGCCCTGCTTGTGCATTGTCTGGCGTTTCCCTGGCTTAGCATCGTTCCTTTCACTGGCTTACTATTAACAAGTTGGCAAATACACTTTTTTTTTTACACTACACTAGCGTGACAAACACAGGCCACGCTGGTGCAGTGGTAGAGTATGCGTCTGGCATGCTTTGGTCGTAGGTTCGCACCCACCTCACAGCCCTNCGAGACTTAAATATCATTATTTGATAATATTAACCAATCGAATTTGAACAAATTGTTGAGGTTAAATTTAAGTAACACAGAATTGGAATTCTGTTGAATAATTCTGTTAAATTCGGTTGAATTAAGTAACATGTTCCTGGCGCCTATTCCGCCTGCCTGCCAGTGCCCCTCGTCTCTCCCTACTCTCTCTCTCTCCCTCTCTTTCTCTCACTTCTTTTACAATGGCAAAGTACTACACGCACGGGACCCTTCGTCCGAGCTGCTTAAAAAACATTAAGATTTACAATGTGCTAGCTAATGGAGAGTGTCATTTATAGCAGTGTAATGATACGGTGAGGATAATGTGTTCCTGTGAACATTCTGTCCAGGCCCTGTACAATCACGGTCCTCTAGGCTACTGTGTTTATGAGTAACAGCTGGAAAGGGCACTTGTGAATTGTGAATTACATTCGGTAATCTCTTTTTTATTACAGGTTCCGTAAAAAGGGTTAGTTTGTAGATTCGGGGTTTTAATGAATCACAGAGGATTTAATATCGACGTCAGGAAACTGGCAGGGATCAGTAAGATAGTTTTTAATAGAAAAGGACCCCCAGTTAAGTCATTTGGGCACTAAAAAAATGTAAGCTAATTATGAGGATAAAGCGCAAAGCCCGTTTAACTATGTCGCACTCTGAGGGGGGGGGTGGATACGAGGACACAGAGCCGAGACAAAACGAAGAAAAGCAACGGTACCCTAGCCAATTTGACCATTAGGGATCGAACGCCGATCGACCTGTCAGAAGCCAGACCTCCGCTGTACCATAAAGGACAAGCAACAGCCTGGTGGACCAAGCCCTCACAAGTCGAGCCTGGCCTCGGGCCGGGCTTGGGCAGTAGAAGAACTCCCAGAACCCCATTAAGCAGGTATCAAGCGGATTGGCTGACAACCAGGAAAAGGGAAGGAACAAGGAAGTTGTCTGCAAGTAGTAGTAATCTGGAAAATTGTTTTCATGGTGCTCTATCTGAAAATAAGAACACAGTTTGTGCTAGCGGTAATGATACTGCAAAATGTAGACGTGAGGCAATTGCTAGTCAAATTTTGAACGGTTAATGAGGTAATTAAGCCTAAAGAGGGACCACTCCCTGATTATATGTGGAATTTTGTCTGAAAGCCAAAGTTGGCAACAAGAGATAATTTGTATCCCCAACTGCTGGTTGGATATATTAAATTCCATGCAATTTCTTTCTCAGGCCATTTATTTCGGCGTCAGAGAGAATAATATATATCACACAGGTAATGTGTCTTGTCCGTCTCTCTGTATTGCTCCTGCAAGCTATTGCTTCATCTCGCTCTCAGTAATTCTCACTATTTCAGTAATTCTCACTATTTCCATATTTCTCAATATTTTTCACTATTTCAATATTTCTCAATATTTGTCACTATATCAATATTTCTCAATATTTTTTACTATTTCAATATTTCTCAATATTTGTCACTATATCAAATTTCTCAATATTTTTTACTATTTCAATATTTCTCAATATATCACAAACAGCAACATTAACATTTCGTTTTTACGTTTCTTTATTCCCCCGTCTTATCCTAAAATCCTTATTCTAATCCTTTCCTAGTGCTATATAGTCATAGTGGCTTCATGCCTTCTTCTGATAGCTCCTTTCCTTCCCTTTTACACCACTGCTGGCCGCGTATTCCCCATGCACAATTGCAAGACAAGATATTCATATTATTCTGAAAATCTGCGCCTTCTCTAGACATTGACAAAGCTCTGTCGTAAATTTTACAGACGCTTTTCCTAAACAAGCAGTGACTCATACCTCTTTTCCTTAGAAATTCACAAAGGATTCCCGGAGTTTCCATTCAGATCTCAAGCTCCCATTCGGGAGGAATCAGTCGTATATGTCAGTTGTAACTTTCAATTCACATAAAAATGACAAAAATAATATTGATCTGAACAATCACAGACCCAAAACATCTTTACAGCAGGTTATCTAAATCTTTCGTAACTACTTGCTTACAATGTTATAAACGTATACAAGAAAAATCAAAATACAGACGAAAAATCCAGAATCCAATATACCAACCGAGTGCCGGCGGAGGGATGAAAATATCCTCGGCAACCATCCTTTTTTGTCTGGTCGTGACGGTCGAGTGGCTAAGGTGTCCTGTACGCCAGCAGAGTGCTCCTGGCAGTATGGGTTCGAGTCACTTCTGGGGTGTGAGTTTTCAGTTGCATATAGTCCTGAGGACCATTCAGGCTTGTTCGCACACATATATATATATATATAGATATATATATATATATATATATATATATATATATATATATATATATATATATATATATATATAAATATATATATATATATATATATATATATATATATATATATATATATATATATATATATATATATATATAATCCTAAATATCATATGATGATCCTACCATAGAGGAAGAGCATACAAAATTAAGATTTAAGAAATGTATGGAGGAAGATTTTGTATTGATAATCACACCTTAATAACCAACCGACTATAAATCAAACTCTAGTATTTGGTAAGAAGCTGATTTACATAAGACATTTCCCCAGCCACAGCACGAAAATCATCTCCGTAGAAGACAAGGAATGATTCCAATCAGTTATCAACAATATTCCACAGAAATCATGCGTCATATTCCATCGACACGCAGATTAGGGAGGAAAAAAATAAAGAACTGAAAATGTGTAAAGGACACAAGGAGCAGTAAGAGCAACCTATGGAACGGAATAAATAAACAAGGAGAACATGTTCTCTACCATTTGTCAAAGGTTTGTCTACGAGAATCTTTAGAACTTGGAACTTGAAGCCTTTTGGCAAACTGGTGTGCTGTATCGTCTATTGATCTAAGACAGGTTAGGTTAGGTTAGGTTAGGTTAGGTTAGGTTAGGTTAGGAACATGGGGGGATGTTCCCCACATCCCAGCACTAAGTCTACCTCTTACATTGATACATAACCATATAAACTTATACTACAGAAGGTGAAAGAACAAGTTTACGAGAAAAAAAGTAAAGTTTCTTCTAACATTACCCTTTAAACACCAATTTATTACCCAAATACATTTACAGATCATAAACCAGTTAAATTATAACTTGATGTTATGTCTTCAACTGCAGTCAGCTTATGTCTTAGTGCCTCACTAACCATTAAAAACTTTATGAGCTATTTCCATAATAGTCGAGAGGAAAGTTGAGAGCCATCAAAACTGCTTTCTCGAGAGGCTATTACTATAAAAAATGCATCAGGTCAACGAGGAAGAGATTTGGAGAACGCAAATGGTGAATACAAATTATTGTCGAGATGGGTTGTGCAAATATCGTGGTTCGTGTCGGCAAGAAGACAAATATCGTGGTTCGTGTCGGTAAGAAGACAAATATCGTTGTTCGTGTCGGTAAGAAGACAAATATCGTTGTTCGTGTCGGCAAGAGGACAAATATCATAGAGGACAAGGAACAATTTTAATTGTTTTATTAATTATTGTGTGTTGTCCTAGCTAATAATGACCAGCTATTCCTCTCGAGTTGCCACAACGGACGAAATAAAGACTACTAAAATGTTCGAACCCAAGATACCGAATTACAGACAGAGCAGTTACAGCTACGCTCCTGTGTGAGGTAAGTCCACTACGGGCTCACCATAGCCCCGTGCTACTTGCCCCGCTCCTGTGCCAGGTAAGTCCACTACGGGCTCACCATAGCCCCGTGCTACTTGCCCCACTCCTGTGCCAGGTAAGTCCTCTACGGGCTCACCATAGCCCGTGCTACTTGCCCTGCTCCTGTGCCAGGTAAGTCCTCTACGGGCTCACCATAGCCCGTGCTACTTGCCTCGCTCCTGTGCCAGGTAAGTCCTCTACGGGCTCACCATAGCCCGTGCTACTTGCCCCGCTCCTGTGCCAGGTAAGTCCTCTACGGGCTCACCATAGCCCGTGCTACTTGCCCCGCTCCTGTGCCAGGTAAGTCCTCTACGGGCTCACCATAGCCCGTGCTACTTACCCCGCTCCTGTGCCAGGTAAGTCCACTACGGGCTCACCATAGCCCGTGCTACTTGCCCCGCTCCTGTGCTAGGTAAGTCCTCTACGGGCTCACCATAGCCCGTGCTACTTGCCCCGCTCCTGTGCCAGGTAAGTCCACTACGGGCTCACCATAGCCCGTGCTACTTGCAACATTTTGTTCCCAGTAGCTGAATCTAAAACAAGAACAACGATACCGAATTAACCTACCCTACCCAAACACATACAAAACCCGTATATTTATCACCCGCCTCTTTTCATAATACCCCATATTTAGCGTGTTGGGGACTATTGCGTCAAAATACAGTGTATTATTTGAGCGAACGAATTGGTGTATAAGGCCTATAACTGCGGATTTTTACGGCATCATAAAAACGCAGAAATTGGGGAACATGTGCAGCTTCAACAACCTGGTCTGGCTTGGAGGACATAACAATCAAGGTCTTTTCAGAGTTCCAATCCTTGGCCGAGATGTAAGTGCGCAATATGAGAGGAGCTCACGAAGGAGTTTAAGTGGATCGTTTCACTGTAATCACACACACACACCAAAAAAAAAAATTACAACACTTGCGAGAAGGCTAGTTGAGGCAAACAGCATCTGGTGTGCCATAAGGCCATGGATATTGGCACATTCAGCAGATCTGGCACTCGCAAGTTTTTATGGCACCTTTGGCCTGAGTCAGTGCCATATTCCCTCGAACCATCCGTGTCCGAGTTGTTGCTTCCATTACCAGCTCATTTATGAGAGTATTCACTTCGTAATTAAACATTAATGCCTTATTTTGTTTTAATATTAAAGGCTTCGCTCTCTAATTTGCAGCGGTTAAAGTCAGTGAGGTTTACTGTAATTAATAAAAGGCTCTCTAATGCTCATTACATCTGTTCATTGCATAGTTTCTTAGTAATTTACGTCGAGTTAAGGACTAATTTATATGCATGCAAGAATTTAAATATTTAGCTGAAGCTAACGAGACTGAATATATTATTAAGGGAGATTTAGACGTGAATTACTAAATGGCTTGTAATTTCCTGAAATTCATATGTGATTTATGTATAAAAGATTCTGAAATTTTACTTATTTATGAACGCATGCACACAAGCAAGCGCATACACTCAAACATACACACGCACAGGCATACACACACGCACATTAGTAGCATATACAGTTCAAAGATTTCTTCTGAAGGGTATATACAGCTTAGACGCATTCTAGAGTATGCAGACCCGGCATGGACCCCATCGTAAAGAAGCACACGGCAAAACTAGAGAAAGTCCAGAGATGTGTAGGACGGCTCTGGAGAGCTGAGAGGACTGTGACATTAAGACACGCAAGTAAGAAACACAAGTAAGACAAAACAAACAAATGGAATGTATTAGATGACGAAGTTAAAGACGCTAACTCTCTTAACACTTTCTGAATCTAAAGAGAACACAAACTCATGAGAATATCTGTATTAACCGATGGTCGAAAATGAGTGGGCTTAGACACGGACATTCGACCCTACACGTACATCTAGGCGAATTTGTGTATGCTAACATCACACACACACACACACATACACACACACACACACACATACACGAAACTGTGGTATCAATAATCGCTTTTACCTAGACGTAAGAGGAAAGGGCATCACCTCTAACAGCATCAGAGACACTAAATGGTGATTTGATGGAGAGAGTCGACAGTGATGACTCGGTCACTATATCACTGGTATTACCAGATGGTGGAGCAGAGAGAAGCAGAGAAAACGCAAAGAAAAAGACAGGAAGAGGGAATGGATGATAAAGATAAGTGCCAGAGATAAAGGAATGATAGTAGAGTCAGAGATAATAGAGGAAAACAGAGGGAAAGATGGAGATAAAGAGATTTAAGGAATAAAACAGACATAGAAAGAGAAATAGACAGGACAACGACAGGATGGACCGACAGACAGACAGACAGAGGCATATAGCCCTTCGTTACCTTGCTTCCGTTGCCAATAAAGAGACCGATGATAGTGGCTCAAAAGAGGCATTCCTACTCAAGCGTCAACCTATAATTGAAACCGTCCGGAATAAAGGAAGATATTGCTTGATCTTGCAGAGCGTGTGCGTGCTGCCACACACACACACACACACACACACACACACACACACACACACACACACACACACACACACACACATCAACCACAACGTGCGAGATAATGACCTCTAATGACTGAATTATCTCATTTTCCGCCGCTACTCCTATACAGAATTCTTGCCTCTTCCTTCACTTTAGCTTTCATTATTTTCAGAGGTTATAGCAGTATTCACGGTCGCTATCACGTCATTTACAGCTGCTGCTAGCAGCACTTCCTGCTGAGAGTAGCAGTTGCACCTCCTGCTTCTCTCTCATTTGTATTTCATAGTTTCTGTCTCTCTCCCCCCTGCCCCTTCCCCTTGCAATGTGGGTATTTCCCCTTTCAAACGTCAACTCCTCCGCTTCAGTTCCCCTCGGTGGCTGTCTCCCCTCTGGCACTATTCCGTCAAGAATTCCATCATCCACTAATTGACAGGGGGGGGCTTCCGTCCCCTTGATAAAAGGACCCACAACCTATCCCTTATTTATACACAATAAGGTAGAAAATAATGTGTTTCTAAATCTAGGAAGGTTTGACAAGCTATAAAGAGCTCTCTAAGCCTTTTATGAGTAGGGAGGGAGGGAGGGAACTATCAGGAGAAACAAATCCACAAGGGCCGTGACGAGGATTCGAACCTACGTCCGAGAGCATCCCAGACGCTGCGCCATCAAAATAAGGCATTATCAGGAGAAAGCACCAAGCCATCACGACTATATAGCACTAGCAATGGATCAGGATAAGGTTATTTGGGATGGGACGGGGGAAGGAATGGTGCCTAACCGATTGGACGGTCGGGGATTGAAAGCCGACCTGCGTGAAGCTCTTTTATGAGGAACTGAGCAAAGTCTGTGTCTTATCAGAAAATTCAGACTTCGTAACGACAATATGTTAAGTTGCAAACCAGGCGCACTTGCTTTTTAACTTCCCTGTCAGACTTTGTGATTTTTTTGGCCTGCTGGATAAACAGAGTCTGGCAAAACAAATAAAAAAATCGATGCCTCTAATCAAATCCATTTGAGATCCAAAATAGAAATGTCCTGCATATTGAAATCGAACGAATGCGATGTATATTTTTTTCATTAGGAAATCAACCAATGCTAAGAGCCTGGATGACCAGACTACCAAACAGGAGCCCTGGTCAGAGACCGGGCCGCATGGGACGTTGATCCTGTGAACCAACGCAGCAGGGAAGGTAATGCTGCTAAAATGATAGTACTTGTGACAACTATTTGATCGACCGTAACTTTATGTACATATTGGTAACGTTTGACCAAATAATTGCTGTACTGTCATTTTATGAGGAGGGGCGGGAGAAGATATTGAAGTCGTTGAATGGGATCGAACCTGTGACCTTCAGGTGTATGCCTGAGGAGTTTAGGGACAGGGGTTCGAATTCGTGGAATTAAATCCCGTGTTGACGATAGAATTTATATGTAACTTCCCTAGATGGCATTTTAATAACCTTGTAGTTGACATTCACTCTATATCAAATTATTTTGCAGGAAGTGATAACGTAACTGGGCATTTACTTGTTATAACCAACTTTAGTTACATTTATTTCTAAGTTGCTTTATTATCCAGGGAAATATTAACCTCTGAATAAGTCGTAACAACTTGGAAAGGGGGGACTTCCTCACCTGGATAAGTGCATAGATTGCTGAACACCGGAATCGAATAAATTAATTTACCAGTAAATGCATTTGCATGCACAAATGAACTGTGCAATAAGCATATATATAACCTAAGCACGTGTTCGACTGGCTAGAAACTATCTCGTACATAAATTGGAGATGAGGTTATGTGTTCCTTACACCTAGCCCCCTAGTCCCAATCACTTGGGCTGGACGGTAGAGCGACATCTCGCGTCATGCAGGTCGGTGTTCAATCTCCGACCGTCCAAGTGGTTGGGCACCATTCCTTCCTCCCCCGACCATCCCAAATCCTTATCCTGACCCCTTCCTAGTGCTATATAGTCGTAATGGCGTGGTGCGTTTCCCCTCTTATTCCTTCCTAGCCCCCAAGCCGTAACGTGGGGGGGCTAGGATCACCACTCCAACATCCTGTACCAGTGGTCATCCTCCATTCAACAGTTCTAGTCGATTCGCAATCGAGAATTCCCGGGGTCGAATCCCGGGCGGGATAGAAATGGCTGGCCACATTTCCTATCTCCTAATTCCTGTTCACCTAGCAGCAAAGTTGATACCCCTATCCTACAAGCAGTTGGACATGTATATGAGTGGGATTGGGTGGTTATAAATAGGAGCTGCCTCGTATGGGCCAATAGGCCTTCTGCAGTTACCTTTGTTCTTATGTTATTATGTTCTTAGTCAGCTTGTTGTGGGGTTTCATCCTGAGGAGGGTCAGTAATTCGACCTTGGGAGGGTTGGGAAGGGGGAAAGGGACATGAATATAAGTCTAACGTGCATAAACACACACACAGGCTGCCTGTCCCCACGACACAATGAATTATTAATATTATTATCCTCCAATATCCAATGGTGCCAACAGATAGTCGTGTTTTTTTAATATTTTTGTATCCGTTTAATGTCTTTGTTGCCTGAGTCTTGCTAGGGACTTTAAAATGGACGTAACTCGAGAACTCATAAGTAAACCGTAAGACTTTTGGAATTATCTTCAAGGAGTTTCATATAGGTACAATTTTGTTTAATATTTTGTATAATTTATATAAAAAAAACTTGAGCAGCGTCTTATTGTTATCATTAATTTAATGCAGAGTGCATGTTACTTTTTTTAAGAGCTCAATTGCTTGTGTTCTCACTGGAAAAGACTATGATATTTTCTTTCCAAGTCCAAAGTGGCCAGATAAGCGTTATCCAGCTCGCTATTTTCACACTCTGGAGACGGCAGGAGCAGGAGATGCAAGCAGGAGATGCAGGCAGGAGAAAAAGACACAGAGAGAGTGAGAGTAAAAGGTTATTAAAAGGAAAAAGATTAGAGATCCAATGATAGAAGACAAAAAGTTAAAAAAAACAATCACAACTTCAAATTGCTAAAAATATCTTATAATGTCATTAATTGTTATTTTATTCTCAGAATGGTCTCAGAATGGCATATAACGTTCATGTTCCTTTGGGAAAATTATTGTTTAAGTGAATAGTTTATTGTAAAACATTTTTTTTTAATGTGGCCATCGAAATATGTGTCAAATTTATACGCAAAATATTTATAACACCAATCGTTATGGCTTTATTACTAAACGATTCAAAGGACACTTTAAAACAAAGAACATTGCACATAATATGTAAAAATGGTGAGAATTGGTCAGAAACCTAATTTTTAGTTATGTCTCAAAGTTGAAATTCCTGTTTTAAAGATAATTGAAGTTGAGGTTATTGACAATGAATATGAATAGTTCTAATTAATGAATTTTCTTGTATGTTTTAATAAACATTGTTTTGCATTCGTACTCGTATATGTGAAAGTTGTTGGTCAATATGTGTTGAAATGAAGTCAAGAAAAAATACCCCCCCCCAAAAAAAAAATACAGGGATACGTTAGGGGGCTAAATATAAAAAGACACTGGGCCCTTAATTATCTAACAGTAGGTTAGACATATATATATATATATATATATATATATATATATATATATATATATATATATATATATATATATATATATATATATATATATATATATATATGAATGAAATTGAGTTAATATAAATAGGAGCTACTTCGTATGGGCCAATATGCCTTCTGCAGTTACCTTCATTCTAATGTTCCTATATGAAACATATATATTGCATTAACTTTATTACCCATATATAAGTGATTAGGCTCTCATCTGGTCCTCATTCGTCAATATAACCTACAAAGACAAAGATAATAGACTTTGAAATCTGTAAATAAATCGGCCAAAAAAAAAATTACAATTTCTGCCATCTGTGGGTGATTAAAATGTTGACTAATTTCGTTCCAATTTCACATGCTTAGTGCCGGATATGCATTCTCCAAGATGTATAAGTCACAAGAAAATCCGCATAGAAACAAAGGAGAGAAAAACCCCTGCCCCCCCTCCCCCACCACCAAAAAAAGGGGGGTTGTCAGCTTTCCGTAGAAAAGGCCATAAGAAATATTGCTGCAGAAGTTGAGAAAGTTTCTAAATCCTGTGCTATTTACACGCGATGTTTGGAGTGTTAGGACGGCGGAGGGCGCTAGTCGGCTGGTCAGGGACATGCTAGTCGGCTGGTCAGGGACATGCTAGTCGGCTGGTCAGGGACATGCTAGTCGGCTGGTCAGGGACATGCTAGTCGGCTGTTCAGGGACATGCTAGTCGGCTGGTCAGGGACATGCTAGTCGGCTGGTCAGGGACACGCCAGTTGGCTGGCCAGGGACATGCTAGTTGGCTGGCCAGGGACACGCTAGTTGGCTGGCCAGGGACATGCTAATTGGCTGGCAAAGGACACGCTAGTTGGCTGGCAGGGACATGCTAGTTGGCTGGCCAGGGACATGCTAGTTGGCTGGCCAGGGACATGCTAGTTGGCTGGCCAAGGACACGCTAGTTGGTGGTCAGGGACACGCTAGTTGGGTGGCCAGGGACATGCTAGTTGGCTGGCCAAGGACACGCTAGTTGGCTGGCCAGGGACATGCTAGTTGGCTGGCCAGGGACATGCTAGTTGGCTGGCCAAGGACACGCTAGTTGGCTGGCCAGGGACATGCTAGTTGGCTGGCCAAGGACACGCTAGTTGGCTGGCCAGGGACACGCTAGTTGGCTGGCCAAGGACACGCTAGTCGGCTGGTCAGGGACATGCTAGTTGGCTGGCCAGGGACATGCTAGTTGGCTGGCCAAGGACACGCTAGTTGGCTGGCCAGTGACACGCTAGTTGCTGGCCAGGGACATGCTAGTTGGCTGGCCAGGACACGCTAGTTGGGTGGCCAAGGACACGCTAGTTGGTGGCCAAGGACACGCTAGTTGGGTGGCCAAGGACACGCTAGTTGGGTGGCCAAGGACACGCTAGTTGGGTGGCCAAGGACACGCTAGTTGGCTGGCCAGGGACATGCTAGTTGGCTGGCTAAGGACACGCTAGTTGGCTGACCAGGGACATGCTAGTTGGCTGGCCAAGGACACGCTAGTTGGCTGGCCAGGACATGCTAGTTGGCTGGCCAAGGACACGCTAGTTGGCTGGCCAGGGACACGCTAGTTGGCTGGCCAGGGACACGCTAGTTGGCTGGCCAAGGACACGCTAGTTGGCTGGCCAGGGACATGCTAGTTGGCTGGCCAAGGACATGCTAGTTGGCTGGCCAAGGACACGCTAGTTGGCTGGCCAAGGACACGCTAGTTGGCTGGCCAAGGACACGCTAGTTGGCTGGCCAGGACATGCTAGTTGGCTGGCCAAGGACACGCTAGTTGGCTGGCCAGGGACATGCTAGTTGGCTGGCCAAGGACATGCTAGTTGGCTGGCCAAGGACACGCTAGTTGGCTGGCCAAGGACACGCTAGTTGGCTGGCCAAGGACACGCTAGTTGGCTGGCCAGGGACATGCTAGTTGGCTGGCAGGGACATGGTAGTTGGCTGGCCAAGAACACGCTAGTTGGCTGGCCAGGGACATGCTAGTTGGCTGGCCAGGGACATGCTAGTTGGCTGGCCAGGGACATGCTAGTTGGCTGGCCAAGGACACGCTAGTTGGCTGGCCAGGGACATGCTAGTTGGCTGGCCAAGGACACGCTAGTTGGCTGGCCAAGGACAGCTAGTTGGCTGGCCAAGGACACGCTAGTTGGCTGGCCAAGGGACACGCTAGTTGGCTGGCCAAGGACACGCTAGTTGGCTGGCCAGGGACATGCTAGTTGGCTGGCCAAGGACACGCTAGTTGGCTGGCCAAGGACACGCTAGTTGGCTGGCCAGGGACACGCTAGTTGGCTGGCCAAGGACACGCTAGTTGGCTGGCCAGGGACATGCTAGTTGGCTGGCCAAGGACACGCTAGTTGGCTGGCCAGGACACGCTAGTTGGCTGGCCAAGGACACGCTAGTTGGCTGGCCAAGGACACGCTAGTTGGCTGGCCAAGGACACGCTAGTTGGCTGGCCAGGGACATGCTAGTTGGCTGGCCAGGGACATGCTAGTTGGCTGGCCAGGACACGCTAGTTGGCTGGCCAGGACACGCTGTTTGGCTGGCCAGGGACATGCTAGTTGGCTGGCAGGGACACGCTAGTTGGCTGGCCAGGGACATGCTAGTTGGCTGGCCAGGGACATGCTAGTTGCTGGCCAGGACATGCTAGTTGGCTGGCCAGGGACATGCTAGTTGGCTGGCCAGGGACATGCTAGTTGGCTGGCCAGGGACACGCTAGTTGGCTGGCCAGGGACACGCTAGTTGGCTGGCCAGGGACATGCTAGTTGGCTGGCCAGGGACATGCTAGTTGGCTGGCCAGGGACATGCTAGTTGGCTGGCCAGGACATGATAGTTGGCTGGCCAGGGACATGCTAGTTGGCTGGCCAGGGACACGCTAGTTGGCTGGCCAGGGACATGCTAGTTGGCTGGCCAGGGACATGCTAGTGGCTGGCCATGGACACGCTAGTTGGCTGGCCAAGGACACGCTAGTTGGCTGGCCAGGGACATGCTAGTTGGCTGGCCAAGGACACGCTAGTTGGCTGGCCAGGGACACGATAGTTGGCTGGTCAAACACACGCTAGTTGGCTGGCCAAGGACACGCTAGTTGGCTGGCCAGGGACATGCTAGTTGGCTGGCCAGGGACACGCTAGTTGGCTGGCCAAGGACACGCTAGTTGGCTGGCCAGGGACATGCTAGTTGGCTGGCCAGGGACACGCTAGTTGGCTGGCCAGGGACATGCTAGTTGGCTGGCCAAGGACACGCTAGTTGGCTGGCCAGGGACATGCTAGTTGGCTGGCCAGGGACACGCTAGTTGGCTGGCCAGGGACATGCTAGTTGGCTGGCCAAGGAGACGCTAGTTGGCTTGCCAGGGACATGATAGTTCGCTGGCCAGGGACATGCTAGTTGGCTGGCCAGGGACATGCTAGTTGGCTGGCCAGGGACATGCTAGTTGGCTGGCCAGGGACACGCTAGTTGGCTGGCCAAGGACACGCTAGTTCGCTGGCCAAGGACATTCTAGTTGGCTGGTCAGGGACACGCTAGTTGGCTGGCCAAGGACACGCTAGTTGGCTGGCCAGGGACATGCTAGTTGGCTGGCCAAGGACACGCTAGTTGGTGGCCAAGCACATGTAGTTGGCTGGCCAAAACATGCTAGTTGGCTGGCCAAACACATGCTAGTTGGCTGGCCAAGGACACGCTAGTTGGCTGGCCAAGGACACGCTAGTTGGCTGGCCAGGGACATGCTAGTGGGCTGGCAAGGACACGCTAGTTGGTGGCCAGGGACATGCTAGTTGGCTGGCCAAGGACACGCTAGTTGGCTGGCCAGGACACGCTAGTTGGCTGGCCAGGAACATGCTAGTTGGCTGGCCAAGGACACGCTAGTTGGCTGGCCAAGGACACGCTAGTTGGCTGGTCAGGGACATGCTAGTTGGCTGGCCAAGGACACGCTAGTTGGCTGGCAAAGCACACGCTAGTTGGCTGGCCAAACACATGCTAGTTGGTGGCCAAACACATGCTAGTTGGCTGGCCAAGGACACTAGTTGGTTTGCTGGCCAAGGACACGCTTAGTTGGCTGGCCTGGGACATGCTAGTTGGCTGGCCAAGGACACGCTAGTTGGCTGGCCAGGGTCATGCTAGTTGGCTGGCCAAGGACACGCTAGTTGTGGCCAAGGACACGCTAGTTGGCTGGCCAGGGACATGCTAGTTGGCTGGCCAAGGACACGCTAGTTGGCTGGTCAGGGACATGCTAGTTGGCTGGCCAAGGACACGCTAGTTGGCTGGCCAGGGACACGCTAGTTGGCTGGCCAAACACATGTTAGTTGGCTGGCCAAGGACACGCTAGTTGGCTGGCCAAGCACATGCTAGTTGGCTGGCCAAACACATGCTAGTTGGCTGGCCAAACACATGCTAGTTGGCTGGCCAAACACATGCTAGTTGGCTGGCCAAGGACACGCTAGTTGGCTGGCCAGGGACATGCTAGTTGGCTGGCCAAGGACACGCTAGTTGGCTGGTCAGGGACATGCTAGTTGGCTGGCCAAGGACACGCTAGTTGGCTGGCCAGGGACACGATAGTTGGATGGCCAGGGACATGCTAGTTGGCTGGCCAGGGACACGCTAGTTGGCTGGCCAGGGACATGCTAGTTGGCTGGTCAGGGACACGCTAGTTGGCTGGCCAAGGACACGCTAGTTGGCTGGCCAAGGACACGCTAGTTGGCTGGCCAGGGACACGCTAGTTGGCTGGTCAGGGACACGCTAGTTGGCTGGCCAAGGACACGCTAGTTGGCTGGCCAAGGACACGCTAGTTGGCTGGTCAGGGACACGCTAGTTGGCTGGCCAGGGACATGCTAGTTGGCTGGCCAGGGACACGCTAGTTGGCTGGTCAGGGACATGCTAGTTGGCTGGCCCGGGACACGCTAGTTGGCTGGCCAAGGACACGCTAGTTGGCTGGCCAAGGACATGCTAGCTGGCTGGCCAAGGACACGCTAGTTGGCTGGCCAGGGACACGCTAGTTGGCTGGCCAAGGACACGCTAGTTGGCTGGCCAAGGACATGCTAGCTGGCTGGCCAAGGACACGCTAGTTGGCTGGCCAGGGACATGCTAGTTGGCTGGCCAAGGACACGCAAGTTGGCTGGCCAAGGACACGCTAGTTGGCTGGCCAAGGACATGCTAGCTGGCTGGCCAAGGACACGCTAGTTGGCTGGCCAGGGACACGCTAGTTGGCTGGCCAAGGACACGCTAGTTGGCTGGCCAAGGACATGCTAGCTGGCTGGCCAAGGACACGCTAGTTGGCTGGCCAAGGACACGCTAGTTGGCTGGCCAAGGACATGCTAGTTGGCTGGCCAAGCACATGCTAGTTGGCTGGCCAAGCACATGCTATTTGGCTGGCCAAGCACATGCTAGTTGGCTGGCCAAGCACATGCTTGTTGGCTGGCCAAGCACATGCTAGTTGACTGGCCAAGCACATGCTAGTTGGCTGGCCAAGCACATGCTAGTTGGCTGGCCAAGCACATGCTAGTTGGCTGGCCAAGCACATGCTAGTTGGCTGGCCAAGCACATGCTAGTTGGCTGGCCAAGCACATGCTTGTTGGCTGGCCAAGCACATGCTAGTTGACTTGCCAAGCACATGCTAGTTGGCTTGCCAAGCACATGCTAGTTGGCTGGCCAAGCACATGCTTGTTGGCTGGCCAAGCACATGCTAGTTGGCTGGCCAAGCACATGCTAGTTGGCTGGCCAAGGACATACTAGTTGGCTGGCCAAGGACATGCTAATCGACCAGCAAGGTAACCAGGTGGTATCACTTGACAAATGACCGGCCGAGGACTAGTTTTTGTCAGATGATGATTGCTATAATAAAAGAATTTGATATTAGCGGTTAAAGCCTTGGCACTCATTACTGCCATCTTCGTAGACTCTATACTAGAATTAATTCGGGTCATTAGTGATCTCAAACGTCTGTACTTGCAGTGCCCCGGGCTTCTAAAGGACCATTACTCCAGCAGAAACTTGTTACAAATAAAATTTCACCAAGAGAATAAATGTTTCGTGCCAGAAGAAACGGTCTGCAATGTCTATGCTTCGCAAGTGTTCATTCAACACTTGGACAGATTAGTAGATCGAAGGACTCACTTCTTGCAGGGTTCGATTCCCGTTGGGCACCGCTCCGTCACCCAATCCTCATACACCCCAGATGCTGGTATTCATACCCTTACCCAACACTATATATAGTCTTTTTGTCTTACTGTTTTCTCCTGATAATTTCCTTTCCTTGCTGGTCACTCCGGTCATTTCTCCAGATTTCCGTTGTTTACTTCTACTTTTTATGCCACTGACATACACAGCACCATCCAATCAATCACCAAGGATTCAACAGCAATAGCAAAACACCTTAATATCTCCATCAAGTACATACACAACAACCACAACAGCGTTCAACTACCACAGCACAGTGTTCATTAAAACTAGAACACTACCACCAAGTTACAGTCCAGAGCCGTACCAAGTACCAGAACAAGATAGAATCATAACAGCACAATGTCTACTGAAATTTAAAATGTAGCACCAAAACTCAACCAAAGCGAAGTACTACAATACCACAGAGTGAGACCTGCAGCCACAGGCCCCAAGTTGAGAGAGGCAACGGACAGTGCATCCACAGGATTCGCTGCAGGATCAACGCTCACTCCTAGAAGGGATTTGACTCAGTTGGAAAGGATTTTGAGGTGTTAATATAGGGTTTAGAGTGAAAGGGAGGAGCTCTACGAGAATGAAAGAAATCTGGGGGAAGGGAGAAAGAAACTTCCAGGAAATGGATTTGAAGTTGAGACACGAAGACGAAGCCTACAGAGACACGGAGAGACAAACAACACTTTGCATCTGAATAAGTTTTTTCCTTTCTTTTTATTCTGTTTTCACCCTTGTTTCCTGCTATTCCGACACGTATCCAATTCACCCATTAAGAGTTTCTGAAGTTGAATTATTCTGACAGTAGTATAATATCAGGCGGTACTTTGCTTGGGCGAGCCATTGTTTGGCATCTTGAATCATTCAAAAAATATAACCTCGTAGGGCTTTACTATCTTAGTAATTAGAAATCTCCCTGAAATTAGCTAAGATAAATTCAGTAATCCTTATATGTACACGGTCTAGTGAATGTGTGAATTTGTCGTGATTGAAATCGAGCGGTATAACCTAAACTGACTCCAACTCAAGATGAAGTCAAGTTATCTATAGATAAATTAATGAAGATTATCCATCTTGGCTTAAATAAAGTTTATCGAAGTCAAGGTTAAGCTGAAGATCAAAATTAGATATCTTATTCCCATCAGTTTTAGATGTGCGTCCAATGATCTAGATCTGCCCAATTTTGAAGAGTTTCTAATTCCAAAGATAAACTTATTAAACATTTGTACATAAGTTTTGCTCACGAAGGATCCCTACCAATAATGACAACACTAGTCACTATTAAACTACGCCTGTAGTTTATATAGTGACTAGTAATAGTCTGAATAGTAATAGCAAATGCTATTCAATCCTGTGCATCATTTACATATATTTGGTAAAAACCGAGGTTCCAGGAGAGAGCCCTGAGGCACTCCGCCTGCTTCGATTTTAATCTCACCACGATCAATTTATGGTAACTACTTCTTTTCAAATAACCATAACCAAAACCTGTTTATAAGAACATAAGAACAAAGGTAACTGCAGAAGGCCTATTGGCCCATACGAGGCAGTTCCTATTTATAACCACCCAATCCCACTCATATACATGTCCAACCCTCGCTCGAAACAATCGAGGGACCCCACCTCCACTACGTTATGCGGCAATTGGTCCCACAAATCAACAACCTTGTTACTGAACCAGTATTTACCCAAGTCTTTCCTAAATCTAAACTTATCCAATTTATACCCATTGTTTCGTGTTCTGTCTTGTGTTGATACTTTTAATACCCTTTGTTATGTCCATTCATCCACTTGTAAACCTCTATCATGTCACCTCTAACTCTTCGCTTTCCAGTGAATGCAACTTAAGCATTGTTAATCTTTCTTCATATGAAAGATTTCTAATTTGGGGAAATTAATTGCGCCTCAGCAAATAGGCAAAACAAACCACTTCATTTTCAGGCGAGAAACTACACCACATTTCTCAAACATAAGCATTCTGCAGTGAAACATCGATACGAACTATTTATAAGTCACTGTTTTTCACTGTAAATCCGAAGGCCTTTTTTATATATCCATTGAAGCAGATTTGCTCCAAAATATCTTAAGCAAATTGGCTGATACCTCGACGCAATAGCTCATAAAAATCGAAGAAGATACCACCTCACCTCTCATACATTCTTGCAATATACACAGATATTCCAGCCCATTTGTATTCACTTTCATTCTACCTCCGAAGATGCTAAAGTATGCAATTTAAGAATGCATACAAAGGCCTCAGCAAATAGGCACATCTCGACATTTACAAGAAGGCATGTAAGGCCTTTATCAAGTAAACATATCAACGCATTATCAAGTAGACATGATTCGACATTGCATAGAAAAACGCATGTAGGCGATGAGTCATAATAACGTGGCTGAAGTAGTTTGACCAGATCACACACTAGAAGGTGAAGGGACGACGACGTTTCGGTCCTGGACCATTCTCAAGTCGATTGACATAGAAAAACACATGACTTGCTATTCCCCGGAGCACACAAAAAAAATCCAGCTATTGTGAACGTTTTTTTTTTTAATTCCCAGTAAGACGTGTGGCAGGTGTGGGCTGAGGCTATGACTGATGTATGACTGTTGCTCACAGTGCTGGCTGCTGCAGTGAGGAGGTGGAGGGAGGGGGGCAGTGGAGGGAGGAAGTTCAAGAAGGCAGCACCGGCATTGCAGGAAAATACATTAGGAAGGCAGCACCGGCGTTGTAGGCAAATATATTAGGAAGGCAGTCTCTCATACATCAAATGTTTGCAGGCAGATAAATGCGCACACATGGAACTTGTTAGGGAAATAAAAAAATAACCAAAAAATTACCCTTAACAAAACTTAATTACAAAGGAAGGAAATGTGCATGTGACATGATAAAAACGAAGCTGTTACATTAAGAATTATGTCTGATATGTAAAATGACGACTGAAAAAATATTACTCAAATTCTAAGTGTATATGCGATATGTATTCTGTCGAGTGTTGCAAATCTATTATATAAAAGCATTTCTCGGAACAATTTGTTTGCATAATATTTATCCTATAATCCATAATACTGAAAATGTTTTGAATAAGTTGTGCATAGAGAAAATAGTAATATGCATCATAAACCGAATTAATAGTTATTATCCTTATATTCATGAAAAACTTCAGATACCCTTCAAAATATCTTTAGGGCAGTTAATGGAATGGTTAACGCATGGATCAGCATAAGTGACAAAGAGCAATGTAGAGAATAAATAAATTAATCAAACACATTTCTTTCAATTTGTGATTAGATTGGTTGCACGGAGACGATCTTGCAATGATCTGTTGTTGGACTCAAGCCCTATCAACCTCTAATGGGTTAAGACCACCAAAATAGCTTACTGGGCAAGAATGTTTTACTTTAGTCTTGCACAATGTTCAGGAGTAAACTCAGTGTATATTCAGCAAGAAGCAGAGTACAGCTGTGTGTACATCCCATTCCCATACACAAAACAGCCTAATTTACATATAATCGCTCGATGCTGCTTTCTTTCTAATCCCTTTGTAATAAATCTTAGAATATAAACAGAAGGAGAAAACGCTAAGTCAGTATGACTATAGAGGCAGTACGCTGCCTCGCATGGATGCATTCAATCCACGACCGTTCCAAATGGCTGGGCACCATTCCTTCCCCCCGTCCCATCCCAAATCCTTATCCTGATCCCTTCCCAGTACTATATAGTCGAAATGACTTCGCGCTTTCTCCTGAAAATTCCCTTCCCTTCGCCTGCAGACATGATACATAGGCGAAGCCTGTGAGAATTTTTGAGTAGAAACCCAGAAAGGAGAACCAACTCACGAATATATGGGATGAGTAGCTGATGATGAGGATGACAGAGCAGGAGGTGCAAGGATAGTGTGAAGGGGGTGTATGGAGAGAGTGAAGGAAAGTCTGTAAATAGATGAAATGGTCAAGAAACGCGTAAAAATGCCACCCTTATACGTAGATGGGATTCACTAGACCTGCAATTTTAGTTAATCGAAAAGACGACTTTGACAAATAAAGTTGATAAATACAGAGCAAACTAAAAAATTAAGAGCTCTAATACCCCACAAAATTTTGTTTAATGAAGCCACTTAAAATGTTCATGTGCAGGTAAATTTTAAGCAATATATGTATATTTATGAACAAATAATTCGTGTTTCTCCTAATCCACGTTGTCGTTGCCACGGACACCAAAATTACGAATAGCATTGCATTGAACACCATCATTTCCTCATGAACATAAAACAATCAATCAAGCAGAAGTTCAACTGAAAAATCAATAAATGCAGTAAATTCAACTGAAAATTAATTTAATTATCACAAAGTAAACAGGTAGCCATAATTTGTAATCCCCCCCCCCCCCTTGCAAGTAATGAACCGCTCTCAAACCTTTTACTTGGCCTTTCAGGTGTTTGATATTCAAGCAGTTGATTGGACCGGAGGAAAGAAGCTAATTACTGAATAATTACACGAATTAGAGAAGCAGAGAAGTGTTTGCCAAGTGAAAGTCTGTCCGCCTGATTCATCCGATCGACAGAGCTGAAGTAGGCAATTATGCATTATCCCTCAAGGGAACGGAGAGATATATTTGGCCAGATATTACGTGTCTTCCAATACAACAGACACGATGAACAAACCTATTCTCCGCACGCGAGTCTTAAAAAGGTTTACGTCGGCATGTTCGGAGATCTGAAAAAGCACTCAAGGGCGCGATCTCCAATGAAGTGAATACATAAAATCACATACACACGCACGCACACACACACACACACACACACACACACACACACACACACACACACACACACACACACACACACACACACACACACACAAAACACGTAGTATTGGGTATTGAAAGAGTGTGCAGAGGCACTCTGCTTGCCACTCTCCATAGTGTATAGTAGGTCACTGGAGACGGGAGACCTACCAGAAATATGGAAGGCGGCTAATGTGGTCCCAATATACAAGAAGGGTGGCAGACAAGAGGCACTGAACTACAGGCCAGTGTTCTTAACTTGAATACCATGCAAAGTGATGGAGAAGATCGCGAGAAAAAATCTAGTAACACATCTGGAGAGAAGAGACTTCGTGACAAATCGCCAACATGGCTTCAAGGGGGGAAATCTTGCCTTACTGGCTTAATAGAATTCTACGATCAGGTGACAAAGATTAAGCAAGAAAGAGACGACTGGGCAGACTGCATTTTTTTGGACTGTCGGAAAACCTTTGACACAGTCCCCCATAAGAGGCTGGTACATAAGCTGAAGAGACAGGCAGGAGTAACTGGTAAAGTGCTCCGGTAGATAAGGGAGTACCTAAGCAATAGGAAGCAAAGAGTTTCAGTGAGGGGTGAGACCTCAGACTGGCGTGAAGTCACCAGTGGAGTCCCTCAGGGATCTGTACTAGGTCCTATCCTCTTTCTGATATACGTGAACGATCTCCCGGAGGGTATAGACTCATTCCTCTCAATGTTTGCTGACGATGCCAAAATTATGAGAAGGATGACGACAGAGGAGGACTGCTTGAGGCTTCAAGAAGACCTAGACAAACTAAAGGAATGGTCGAACAAATGGTTGTTAGAGTTTAACCCAAGCAAATGAAATGTAATGAAGATAGGTGTAGGGAGCAGGAGGCCAGTTACAAGGTATCATTTGGGAGATGAAATTCTACACGAGTCAGAGAGAGAGTAAGACCTGGGGGTTGATATCACGCCAGACCTGTCCCCTGAAGCCCATATCAAGAGGATAACATCAGCAGCATATGCCAGGTTGGCGAACATAAGAACGGCCTTTAGACACTTGTGCAAGGAATCATTCAGAACTTTGTATACCACCTATGTCAGACCAATCCTGGAGTATGCAGCCCCAGCATGGAATCCATATCTAGTCAAGCATAAGACCAAACTGGAAAAAGTTCAAAGGTTTGCCACCAGACTAGTACCCGGGCTGAGAGGCTGGTAGTAATATTATTACAGCAATAATGGAAGGATTAGTGAAGGAACTGGTCAATCTAGTTGGAGATTTGAGGACAGAGCTGGATTCGCTACGGGAGGAGGTACGTTTGCTGAAGCAACATCAGGAAGAAACAAAGGAAGCCTTTGTTGAGACCAGTATTAAGAAGTCCTCGTCTTGGCAAGTTGTGAAAGACAGGTGTCTTAAGAAGACCTTGGCAAAACCGACAACCAATAGCCTATACCTAAGGACTTTTAACGCATTAGATGTGTTAGAGGACGAGTGCTGTGGTAAACCTGTTGTTCAACGAGGAGGCAAAGGCAAAGCAACGAGGAGCATTGAAACGCAGGTCCCTCAAACTGCTCGAAAGGAAAAGGGAGAATCGAAGCGAATTTTGGTTGTGGGAGATTCCCAGGTGAGATACTTAGACAGAACGTTTTGTGCCAGAGATAGGGGGAACAGATTAAGGGTGTGCTATCCGGGAGCTGGAATTGGTGATATTGTTGGAAACATTAATGATATTATGACGGGAAATGGGAACAAACCCATTATTTGTATTAGTGCAGGGGGTAATGATGTTGGAAGAGTTAGGAGTGAGGAACTAATACAGAGATTCAGGACAGCCATTGAATTAGTTAGGAGCAAGGGAGGAATCCCGATCATATGTGGCATTCTTCCAAGAAAGGGAGTGGGAAATGAATGGATGTCGAGGGCACTTGGTGTCAATTGCCGGCTGGAAAGATATTGCAAATCAAATGCAATATCTTTCATAGACAACTGGGAACACTTCTATGGAAGGAATGAAATGTATGCTCGTGATGGGGTGCATCTATCGAGAGCTGGGGTTGTTGCTGTTGCGAACTCGTTGGAAGAAGTGGTTAGAGGTGTTTGTTTGGGTTTAAACTGTTAGTAGATAGAGGTATGGGAATTGATTTGGAGGAAGGAGGTAATAAAAGTATGTGTTTGTGGGAGAAAGGAATTGGCAAAATGATCAGGGAAAGAGAAGGGCCTCAAAATAACTATTCACTTAGGGTATATTACACTAACAGTAGAAGTCTAAGAAATAAAATTAACGAATTAAATGCTCTTGTCTGCACAGAAAAAATAGATATTATTGCACTTACCGAAACGTGGATGAATGTAGATAATAGAGAACTATTAGCTGAATATCAAATAAATGGATTTAAACTATTTCACACAGATAGATATATTAGACGAGGAGGTGGAGTAGCCATATACGTTAGGGACAATTTGAAATGTAGTCTCAAAGAGGGAATCAAAACTGAGCCACACACAGAAACTATTTGGATAGAATTAAACGAAAAAGCAAATAATATTATAATAGGAGTTATATATAGGCCACCAAATTTAGACAGAATGGAAGCAAAGCATCTATGGGATGAAATATCTAGGGCATCTAGATCTAACAGTATTTATGTCATGGGTGACTTTAATTTTAGTGGAATAAACTGGTTGAACAAAACAGGGAATAGTGAAGCAGAAGATTTTCTAGAATTAATTGACGATTGCTTTCTTACGCAACACATTAAGGAACCAACACGGGAAAATAATATTTTAGATTTAGTGTTAACTAACAGGGAAACACAAATTAATGACATCGAAATAGGGAGTGAGCTAGGGAACAGTGATCACAAAGAAATCAGATTTAGCATAGAATGGAATAGACCTGTAGGAGAAAATTCTGTTAAAGTGCCAGATTTTCGAAAAGCTGATTTTAATAGCCTAAGAAATTTTTTGGGTCAAATTGATTGGAAAGTCTTGGGTATGGGGTGTGGGCCGGTCTTGGAGCGAGACATGAACCCAGCGATAGGTGATGTAAATGGGGATTTCGATGTGGATTCAATATATAACTTATTTAAGAATATTCTAAACAAAGCACAGGAACGTAGTATACCACACAAATTGAATAGATCGATTACTAATGACCCAAAGTGGATAACAAAGAATTTGAAGAACCTTATAGGTAAAAAGAGAGCTTGGTACAAAGGATTAAAAATGGGGAGGTCACTTTAGAACAGGAATTCGTACAACTGGTTAGAAATGTTAAAAAGAGATAAGGAAAGCAAAAAGAAACTATGAAGTTCGTATAGCAGGGCAAGCAAAGACAAATCCTAAAGGGTTTTTTCAGTTATATCGAACTAAGACTAGGGAAAGGATAGGTCCATTAAAAACTGAGACAGGTCAAATAACAGATAGTGATGAAGAGATGAGTAGTTTTTAACAAATATTTTGTATCTGTATTTACTAAAGAGGAACTTAACAATATGCCTTCAGCCGAACAAGTCTATGTGGGTGGGGACGAGGACAGGTTGACGAGTTTAGCAGTTACCAGGGAGGAGGAAACAAATAGTAAAACTCAAACCAAACAAATCCCCAGGGCCGGATGAAGTGTTTGCCAGGGTGCTGAAAGAATGCAAAGAGGAGCTTTGTGACCCACTGTCAATCATATTTAATAAATCAATAGAGTCAGGCAGAGTGCCAGAGTTTTGGAAGTTGCTAATGTGATACCAGTTTTTAAGAAAGGAGATAGATCACTTGCGTCTAACTATCGACCAATTAGCCTAACGTCTATTGTGGGAAAGTTACTCGAATCTATAATAGCAAATAAAATTCGTCTTCATCTTGAAAAACATAAATTAATAATTGAGTCGCAACATGGTTTTATAAATGGCCGTTCATGTTTAACAAATTTGTATCTTTTTATTCTAGCATAGTTGAGGCAGTTGATAGTGGTAAGGATTGTGATGTTGTGTACCTTGACTTTAGCAAAGCTTTGATACAGTGCCACATGAAAGACTGATTAAAAAGATAGAGGCTCATGGTATGGGGGTGCTATATTAAGCTGGATTAGGGCATGGCTATACCAAAGGAAACAGAGAGTTAGTATAAATGGAGTCAAGTCAGAGTGGGAAAATGTTGTAAGTGGAGTGCCTCAAGGCTCTGTCTTGGGACCTCTGTTGTTTATAATATATATAAATGATTTAGATTCAGGTTTGAGTAGCAACATTTGCAAATTTGCCGATGATACGAAAATCGGTAGGGAAATTAATTCGGAGGAGGACTCACTATCACTTCAAGTTGATCTAGATAGGGTTTTGAAATGGTCAAAGATTGGCAGATGCAGTTTAATGCTGATAAATGTAAGTTCTGAGGCTAGTAACGATGATAGAGTTACAAGATACGAGCTAGATGGTGTTGAGATTGCGAAGTCGGATTGCGAAAGGGATCTGGGAGTTATTTATTNAAAGAGTACTGGGAAGACGGGACACACCAGCGTAGCTCTCATCCTATAACTACTCCCCTTGGTAATTATACACACACACAATTTGACGTGCAAAACAGCAATAAGCGGAGAGGCGCTGAATTTCTAACCAGGTTGGGCCCTTGCATACCATGTCTGCCTTCCCCCTACCAATTGGAAACATCCGATAATAAAAATGGTAATTCACAGGACTATGCAAGGAGCCGAGGTGGTGTTCTCTTGCCAGGAACACGTGAGGAATAGGCAGAGAATATCTGAAATTTGCCTGGAATTTGTGGAGAGTCTTATAATTTGAAAGCATGTCGGTAAGCTGATATAGAGCGTACTGCTCCATGGATTACAGTTCAATACTGTATAGATGATATATCGATAATTATAATTTACATTGATAATTACGCAATTATAATAACTAATAATATTTTTTTTGTTATGATAAAAGGCCAATCGATAATCGTCGAGTAAATGACAGTGAGCACTAAAACCTACGTCATCCAGACGGGCATTTGATTCTGTTTAGTGATTACTACTACTACTATAGAACTATTATAGAACTTCTATTATATAGAACCACTACTATAGAACTATATAACTACTATTATAACTACTATTATCTCTTCAGAGTTCTTAAGACCCCACAGTACTTTACTGACCAGCCAGCAAGTATATTTATCCTTGACCATTGTCCAGGACCAGAGTAAACTCTCCCTGTAAATGCATCTAGGAGAGAGTACACCTATCGCTCTTCATATCTCTTTAAGGATACAATTTCCCGTGAGTACAAAGATAGGAAAACCTTCTCACTCCCATAAAACTTTCTTGGAGCTGTGGTTAGTGAGAAATGTTTCCCCGGTAAGTGTATTAAAAATGCCAGGACAGTTCTCTATCAGTTATAAAGAGATGCTCATCGTTTTTGAATACTTTCTTCTCTGTCTCTCTCTCTCTCCAGATCTATCAAAGCTGTCTCTCTCCAGATCTATCAAAGCTGTCTCTCTCCAGATCTATCAAAGCTGTCTCTCTCCAGATCTATTAAAGCTGTCTCTCTCCACATCTATCAAAGATGTCTCTCTCCAGATCTATCAAAGCTGTCTCTCTCCAGATCTATCAAAGCTGTCTCTCTCCAGATCTATCAAAGATGTCTCTCTCCAGATCTATCAAAGCTGTCTCTCTCCAGATCTATCAAAGCTGTCTCTCTCCAGATCTATCAAAGCTGTCTCTCTCCAGATCTATCAAAGCTGTCTCTCTCCAGATCTATCAAAGCTGTCTCTCTCCAGATCTATCAAAGCTGTCTCTCTCCAGATCTATCAAAGCTGTCTCTCTCCAGATCTATCAAAGCTGTCTCTCTCCAGATCTATCAAAGCTGTCTCTCTCCAGATCTATCAAAGCTGTCTCTCTCCAGATCTATCAAAGCTGTCTCTCTCCAGATCTATTAAAGCTGTCTCTCTCCAGATCTATTAAAGCTGTCTCTCTCCAGATCTATTAAAGCTGTCTCTCTCCAGATTTGTCAAAGATGCATCTCTCCACATCTATCAAAGCTGTCTCTCTCCACATCTATCAAAGCTGTCTCTCTCCAGATCTATCAAAGATGTCACTCTCCACATCTATCAAAGCTGTCTCTCTCCACATCTATCAAAGCTGTCTCTCTCCACATCTATCAAAGCTGTCTCTCTCCAGATCTATCAAAGATGTCTCTCTCCACATCTATCAAAGCTGTCTCTCTCCACATCTATCAAAGCTGTCTCTCTCCAGATCTATCAAAAATGTCTCTCTCCAGATCTATCAAAGCGGTCTTGTGAAGCCTAAAAAGTGTTTCCCAATTCCACGGGCTGTCAAAACGTAAAATAATAACAGATATATGAATGAGATTCAACAGAGCACCATATATTTTTTGTCAAGAAGCTGAAGGATCATATCCCCGAAAATTAATAATGTTCGATTGTTAAAACGAGATTTAACAAAGCATTATTGTACACATCCCCAAGGGCCGTGACGAGGATTCGAACCTACGTCTGAAAGCATCCCAGACGCTGCCTTAATCGACTGAACTACGACATGGTCAAAAGAGTTGTGGATTCTCTTGTGGATTTGTTCATTGATGCATCACGCTATTGTGATTTCAGTGTGTAAAGCATTATTGTTTTTGAACAAGCAGGAGGAGCGAACAGTACGCACTCTACCCCTCAGGGTCCTATGTTTACCTTCGTGCTCTTAAGCGTCTCATTAACATACACTATTACGAACTTTCAGGAGCTTAACAAAACTTTAAATGGACCCGTAAACTTAGCTTTGGTGGTTCACCAACCACCAGAGGCAAGGCCCGGGCAAGTTTGCGTATAAACGATCAAACTAAACCAATATGCCAGTTATACGCGCACTCCTGCGTGTTTGACAGCGAAACCAAACACAAGTTTATTATTATTTACAAGTAAATAACAAAAACAAAAAAAGTTAGGAAAAGAGGAGGTTGAGTCCTGGCCTAATAACGCTAAAACGTGAAACAAACCCTCTTTTAAGAAGCTTTAAACTCCCTTTAGAAGACTTCAAACGAGACGCGGCTGCAACTTTGCTCTGTAAAATACAGCTAACTCAATTTTAAATTGTTTTGGTGTCTTGCTTCCTGTTGGTTACAAGTAATTTCGTACAAAAGAAGGTTCTCACCAGATGAGTATTTTTATGTACAAAACCTACCTAATATAAGTCAACTCAACCCAACCAAGCCCAATCAAGGCCATCACAGTTGAATTCTGTTAACCCAATCTAACCTAACCTTACCAAACCAGCATAACTTAATGCAAACTATAAGATGTATATACAGTTTTTACAAATTAGAAAATGAGCTGTCCTCGACGTGCCTATATATATATATATATATATATATATATATATATATATATATATATATATATATATATATATATATCCAAACATTCCCTCTAATGCGTTATGCGTGGTTTCCTCCGAGGCTATGGGTCCCCCTTCTTCCAGCCAGAGGTGGAACTCCTTTCCTATATATATATATTATATGATATATATATTATATAATTATATATAATATATACTAGATATATATATATATTATAGGTGAGTTATCCGGCGGTGCTCGGGTCTACCTGCCTGCGTCTCTCTTGCTCTCCCTTTCACCCTCTCCCACTTTCCCCCTTAATCTCATTCCCTCCCTTCACTGTCACCAACATTGTCCCTTCATCATGTTGTTGTTGGTTTTAGATTTAGCTACTCAGAACGAAGTGTCCATGTAGCACGGGCTATGGTGAGCCCGTAAGACAGAGACCTTCATCGTGTAAGATCGCTATTCATTAACAGCATCAAGAGACACTTCACCGCAATACCACATCAGTATAATGACAAGTGGGTGTAATCGTGGAGCTCATCTGTACAGTTGAAATATTATTTATTTATTATATATAATATATATATATATGATATATATATATATATATATATACAAGAAGGTACATTGGGATTGTGACCATAGTAATAACATTTGTAAAGCCACTAGTACGTGCAACGTTTCGGGCAGAAACGCTGCGCGTATATATACGGGCAGTATATAATATACGGTATACGGTATAATATACGGTATAATAAACGCTGCCCATATAATATAATGCGATTAAGTATACAAGTCTACAGTCCCGTGCATTATACAACCAGTTGTATCCTACAAATACACACTCAAAGGGAGACCACGATGTCACGGGTTGAGTGGACATCGCTAGGTGTTCGTAGTCCTTAGGACCCGGGTTCGATCCCCACCCGAG
>WNGS01158745.1:14258636-14284794 GCA_020271785.1 Procambarus virginalis | reverse complement strand
TCCCTCTCTATCTCTCTCTCTCTTCTTCTCTCTCTCTCTCCAACTCTCTTCTTATCATTAGAGAAGAAAGGGAAAGAAAGAAGAAAGTGTGTATGTAAAGAGGGGGAGGTTTGTAGAGAAGAGCTATATGACAGATTCACTTGAAAAAGATGGTATATGTTCGCGTTGAATTGGATGGGCTAATTTTCTGGTGTTGCATGCTGGTAGGCCGGATGCAGAAATAAATGGACAAAGTTTCTTTCATCGTGATGCCCCTGTTCACCCTTGCCCTGTCCATGTGTGTGTTCGCACCGGTGTTAGAGATAAATATATGTAGCTGATATAACAGAGGACAAAAATAGATCGTTTAGCAAGGCGGAGTCCAAGAGCAAACCGGTCGATTCTGCAGTCACAAATAGTAAATACAGATACAAAAACACACACACAAACACAAACATACATTACCCCATCTCACCTCTCCCTCCCACCTTTTCCTTTCATTTTCCTCTGACATTCCACCATCACTGACAAAGGCGATAGTCCTTTGAAAGCATCACTTAATGATCCTTCCAGAGGGTCTCCTTGATCTCTCGTAGCATCCTCAGTGATAACAGCTTCATCAACCTCTCTTCCTGCCTAAGCTTGCTGATTTACGTACCTCGATCCTGGTCGCCACACTCCACTATACGCCTACAATGCACGTCCACCTTTGAAGTGTAATCAAAATTATAGTGTCAGCCTCTCAATGCTGTCACTAAGTCTTGTACGGACCAGACATCATACTTTGATAACGGAACCTACCACATACTTTCACACTTTGGGCAGACTCACACGCACACTTTCGGCCAATGCAGTTCTGCACTCACTCTCTCGGAATGATGCACACACTCTTCACACTATCACTCACCATATTTTTTTTTAAACGCGAAAAAGACATACAGGAGGCAATTGGCCAAATATTTGATGTAATAAAAATGAAAAGATGTAACGAGCCAAGTGCCACAGGGATCAATTTTTGGACCCGTGTTGTATCCAATATACATAAATGATGTAAAAGACTATTAAGTTCTTCATATTAAAGTCTTCTGATGATGCAAAACTAACGAGGCGAATGAAAACAGAAGATAGAACTATGCTCCAATTGGCCATTGACAACCTATTGAGATAGTTTGAATGGCTGTTCATCTTCAATCTAAACAAATGCAAGGTAATGAAATTTGGGACTTTAGTGCTGGGAAGGAGCACAAGAATAATAATATTTATTAATAATACACAGACAGTAATCGCACTAACGTAACTGTATCAATGAGAATATCCGTGGGAGCACTGAGCACTACTTTAACTCACCTAGTTGTTATTTTTTTTAGGCTTCGGCTTGAGCAGAAGCCTCAAGAAATCCTTGTATGTTCAGTAGAACTCCAGGTTACAATTCTTATACCATGTCGTGGTCTAGTGGCTAGATGCGTGTGTGGAAACACCCACCACACAGGTTCGATCCCTCATCACTGCTCCTATGGATTTCCCCAATAATAATAATAATAACAAAAATAATTTATTTAAGCAAAACTATATTCATATGACACAAGAACAGTGGAGTATTTCTCCGTTAAAGTACAATTCCGAAAGCCATCACAACGCAGAGCATTACCGACACAGACATATTACCCGCATTATATACAATCCTGGGGGAACGTTCGCGGTTTAAATCAATCATTTCGTATCAGTTTAATTCTAAAACATCATTAAGTTAAGTATCAAGATCTAAAACATAACACGCATTTAATCAGTCAACTCGCTCTACCCTCCAAATAGTTTCTCAACCACATCTTTAAGACGCGAAGAGGAGTCGGAAGGTGAATGAGACAGCCTCACCAGCCCAGACTGCAAGTGGATACACTAAGGACCTCGCAACTTTACGTCAATTCCGAAAGTTTGGGTACTGCACAGCCCATATTTTCGTGACCTTGTCTCCTAGACCCAACTCATTATATGCAAAATGATCATATTTCTTAGAATATAATGTCTCAGGAAGCAGTTTAGTAGAATCATAATGCTCGAGTATAGAGGTGATCACAAGCACGAGTCTGAGGTCCAGCAGGATGAGGAGAATGAACCGTAGAAGTACATGTTCGTGCTTGAACACATTGAACATATTCGAACCCGATATGCAGAGTTCATGCAGTCTCCGTTGTTTCAAATCTCAAACCTGAGCAGTTTCCTCTGCTAAGATAACACTGTGTCAGAAGTTGTTCCTCTTGTATTATGCGAGATGTTTTCCTAAATGAATTCTCACCGAAAACATCATATTAATGGACACATGCGGCTTTCGGACTTATTCGGACCAAATGCACCTGCGGTCATATGCCGACACTAATAATAACGCGATATATTTTGTCCTGGACGTATTTTCATACGGACCCAAACTGCAACTATGAGATATTTGACTAAATTATACTGGCTCCGTTTGACACCCAACTTAAAGGAGACACACCAAGACTGAGAAAGCCCCGCGGGTGTTTCTCTCTAAATTCCTATTAGGTATGATAATCATCCAATATAGTTATAAATGGCAGTTGAAGTTCGCTTCCTGGTTTAGTCATCTCCCAAGATAATGAGATTATGTCTTGGTCTGAACATGTAAAACAAAAACTGATTTGAATGATATCTATTGATCACAACCTATTATAAATGCTATTCCAGGGGAGTTGGAAATTAGATTTTGTTTATTATAAAAATTATGGCAAAATGTTGATTTTAACAATTTCAAATTCAATTACCATTTTCCTGTGTTACAATGTCAATTTTGCTGGAATTCATTTTCTCCGCCAACGCGGACGGTATTTCCGCATATCCCCGTTACTAGCAGCATTACATTCTCTCATAGCATTATATGCAGATTCCGTTAATGTTATCAATAGCCATTGGTTGGGAGCGAGAATGGAGGCGAGAGAAACGGTGAAAGAAAAGACGAGAGAAAATGAGAGCAAAACCGAAACTCGAGCACGCGGCAGAGAGAGAGAGAGAGAGAGAGAGAGAGAGAGAGAGAGAGAGAGAGAGAGAGAGAGAGAGAGAGAGAGAGAGAGAGAGAGAGAGAAGCCTAACTTAAAAAGACAGCTGTTGTTCTCTCTGTGGTTTGATATTTCCAATCACATCAAACGTTTTAGAGAACTGGTCATCACAGAGCAGTTCTCAGTATGTCCTACAATCGCTAGATACCTACATTTACTTTATCAGGAATGGAAAGTAGCTGAAATTGAACAATGTCCTTTCTACAAAAATTCTCTAAAATATGATGTCATAATAATTTTTTCAAATGAAAGCGGACAATAAAGTATATTGTAATGCATTGGTGAAGAAGCTAAGAGCTAATGGAGCAGAATATCGCATAAACAGTGCGAAGCCGACTGTGCTTTGATAGGCTGATGATTAGTTACAGAAAGAATATTGCTAAAATATGCAATGGGTTATTTGACAAAAACATCTGAAATATATAATGCTGAATTTAGCCTCAAAATTCATGTCTATCAAATGTACCGCTTGTAATTCGTTGAACTCGTTGAACACTTTTTTATCCACTTAAACTACTAATGATAAAGTTACAGTAAGTTATTGCAAGTGCAGATGGGTCATATTATATTCTTAAAGGGGGAGGCCTCTCTCGTAAATGTTTTCTAATGCTAATCAAGACTTAAAATCTGTGTAAGTATTTTTAACTAGATGACAAAGTTCAAAGTTATATTCAGATGATGTCAGAGTTTGTATAACTGTGAGCTATGGACCTGTAAAATGTTGACCTTCTTAAGCAAAACTGTGTAGAGATGAAATGTTTGAGGCATAATAGAATTCCATTAACGAATTAATTACTATCTCCATTATTACAAGTTCCCCATATGAACACAAGACTAATTCACAAAAGTAATTCACAACGAATTTTTTTTCTTTTTTTTTGCAGTGATATTCCTGCGCGGGCCCTAAGCCTCTTGCTGGCCCACTAAGTGTTGCTTGTTTCTGTTTTACTTGGGCGGAGTATGAGTATTAATGACTCGTATGGTCGCTTCATCACAACGAATGATATACTTTTTCACAGAAAAATAATTAATCCAGAAAACATGAGCAAATTTTTCAGACTTTCACTTATCAATGACCACTTACACTTTGCCAGAAATATATATAATCTTTAATGTAAGAATATAACATTTCAGTAAGGAATGAAAGCATATAATTCATCTCAGGAAAGAATGAATCATCCGTTTGAAGAAAGAATATACCGCTAGTATGAAAGCAATGTGAATAGACCCGCCCGTCCTCCTAAAGTTTCAAAACGTCAAGAAACTGTCGTACTATCGTGGCCTCTCCTAAACCTACTAGAGAACCCAAAACAGAAAACGGAACAATATGTCAATTCTGCGAGCCACTACCACTTTCCAGTACGACGATTTTTTGGCCTTAGGTAGAAATAGGTCAAAATGCGAGGCTCTATTAGGAAGACAGGTTGATATAGGCAGCACACAGGCAAGAATACAACGTGTGAAGCAGAAATACCACGAAAGTAAGAAAATGGTGAGCATCGTGGGCTGAAATATCGGGCGTGTGCAGGCAAATCTTAGCCAGCTTAGTTTTACTAAGGGGCTCACCATAGCCCGTGCTACTTGAAACAATTTGTTCCAGGTAGCGAATCTTAAACAACAACAAAAATAGTTTTACCTCGCAGCACCCAACGACGCAAAGCATTAGAGAGAAAAATTGGGCTATTTTTGCTCACTTTTCAGATAAGTAAAAAATCTATCAGTAATATGGAAAATAAAACAGGAATAAAATGCAATGAGAAGAGATCAATAGGTAATAAAGGGATGAAAAAAGCAATACAATATATATATATATATATATATATATATATATATATATATATATATATATATATATATATATATATTCTAAATCTGTTAGCAAAATCCACAAGGAGACTCCCTGAGTCTCATAAAATGTTTGCTGTTGAACCAGCCATTGTCATCAAAAGACCAACACAGCGTCAACAAAAATTAATATATTTCCACTATAAATTAGTGCCTAAAAGCTATTTCAGGAAACTCGACAAAGTTGAGTGTATGAATGAACATTAGATTAATAACCAGGTTAAGTCCTACGGTGCCAGTGTCAATGTGTATGTCACTATTGTTTAAATTTAAGTGCAATCTGCCTTTTCAATATTTTTGTCTTATAGACATGAGAGAGTATCAGTGCTGCCCTCTGGTGAGGAAGAGGTAAAGTACATGTTGTACAGATGTAATGTAGGAAGGTTTGCTAAGACACAAGTTTCAGCCCCGCTCCTGTGCCAGGTAAGTCCATCACGGGCTCACCATAGCCCGTGCTACTTGGAACTTTTAGTTCCCAGTAGCTGAATCTTAAACAACAAGCTAAGACACACACGGGAGACATCTCCCGTCACGCAGGGTGCAGTCACACCTCTACAGATCTCCAGTATCATCTATTGATACTGTTAATGGCTCAAAAGGGCCACCACTTACGGGCTATTCATGCCCGTGCCACCTTTTGGGTGACTTAATCTTCATCAATCTATCAATCAGCTAAAACATAGTGCTTCTCTAAGATGAAGTGGATTACTCAAGATTAGCATTATATCTATTAGGTGATCCCTTATGTGGTTAGGCAAGGTGGAATACTCTAGACCATTCTCACATACGCCGATGTAGAGCGTACGGCTGCCACGCAATTGCAACATGTGTACAGAGATTGCAATTATTGATCGTGTCGTGGATCAATAAACAACCCGTCCTCGCAAATTCGTATAGTCAATATTCACTTATTAAATATGTGCATAGTGACATACTAACATAATAGTTTCCCTGAAAAGCTTCGTAGAAACACCGACCTTACCTACCTACTTAGTATGTTAAGATAAGCATGTTATTGCTTCGTAATTACAATTATTACCTAACCTATACCTATAATAGGTTAAGTAACAATTGTAATTACGAAGCTATAAGATGCTTATTTTAACATACTAAGTAGGTTAGGTAAGGTCGGTGTTTTCTATGAAGCTTTTCAAGGGAAACTATTATGTTTAGTATGTCACCTATGCACGTAACTAATAAGTCAATACTGACTATGCGAATTTGCGGACGGGTTGCAATAAAATCATGTTATTGGAGTACTTGATTTTATTCTGAGAATTTCAAGACTCTCCACATTACTTTTCTCTAGTTGATTCTTTCCTAATGTACATTTCAAGGACAGTGAACTCAAAGTAATTACTGAGGTCATAAGCTGCAAAGAAGTAACTTTAAGCTCACCAAGTTCATCCAAGGTTCAAATCCCAGACACGAACAAGTGACATTCCTCGACCCAAACTTTCCATCCGGGGAAGACGGAGGGAAAAGAGCCCAAGCGGCTCTGGTGGTAAAAATGCTACGCTAAACTTTTCTTTGTTTTGTGTTTTTTGTTTTGTTTACCTCCAGGAAACTCGTACAGTTATAAACAAACAACTCGAGGGAAGCTGGAAGGAAAATTTTCAGAATTTAATCAAAGGAAGCGCCCAAAGTGCTACTTGCGGCTAGATACAACAACTTGCAAGAACATAGTTCTTACAAGTTGTTGTACAACCACTTGGGCTGTGCAACAACGGTTAGACAACGTGTCCAATCACTTCAGCTGGACGGTAGAGCGACGGTCTCGCTTCATGCAGGTTGGCGTTCAATCCCCGACGGTCCAAGTGGTTGGGCACTATTCCTTCCTCTCGTCCCATCCCAAAATCTTATCCTGATCCCTTCCAAGTACTATATAGTAGTAATGTCTTGGCACTTTCTCCTGATAAATATCCTCCCTCATTTAAATCAACGCCACAACAAGGCCGTTGTTGCGTTGATTTGTCAAGAGTATTAAAGTGAGTGAGATAAGAACTGTTAAAGTAACGAATATATTCTGTAGAAACAATTATGTTCACAGTCCTTCATAAAACACTTATCTTCACAGCCATTCATTAGATAGAACAGTGTTCATCATACTCCTAAAGAACCTGGACAAGCTTCACGACTGGGTAGACATGTGGTTAATAGAGTTTAATCTCAAAAGATGTAAAGTAATGATGCCTGCGAGGGAGAGAGGGGGGGAGAGAGGTGAAGAGGGAAGGGAGGGAATTATCTGCGGAGAGCACCAAGCTATTACGACTATATAGCACTGACTTGTCCTGCAGTATGCAACTTGCAAAAATGCTGCAAACAATTGAGAAAGCTCTAAGATTTTATAAAGGAAATGTACATTTGACCCCAACCCGGGCTCACGATTTTTCACACAAATTACCTATGAACAGACACAAAATACTGTGGCCATAGAACAGGATCGAAACGGCTTCTCTGGACTCCCTATAGGTGCTCGTATAATACTGCTTTACACGAAAACAATCAAGTTCTATCACAGTATTATACAATTTCCCCAATTTCGGAAACACCAAACAAAACAAAAATAAAATGGCTGCAATACAGTATGGATATTCCCTACAGTATTTTACAGAGCTTTAAATTTAATTGTTTCTGGTATCCAATGAGTTCAGAAAAGGGAGGTTAATTGTTTGCCTACTGTTTTGAGAGATAAAACTTGCCAAAGTAAAGATACTGATGTTTTCATTTGTGTTCCCTTGTATATAAATGTTTGGCAGAAAGATCAACATTATATATATATATATATATATATATATATATATATATATATATATATATNTTTAAAGTATAACTGAGTGTTAGGTCTCAATTCCCCGCCTTACGTTCGTACCACCGTAAGCTCTCCAAAAACAAAGAGGCAAGTTTGGGAACTAGATGGTCTGGATTACCCACCTATGCACACTGGTGCAGCTTAACATAGACAATAACACACAGCTTCATCAGACTGTTCCAACAACCTGAGGGACAACATTTTATTTTATTTTACTGTGTAATGCACTCCAACCTATAAAAATTCAGCTAACCTACTGATGTAAAACTTATTAGTCAGTAAAAGCCTACATTTTAAATGATTTAATTTCCTCCAACAATATATCACTTTGTTCTCTTATGTCACTAGCTAACAAAAATAGATGCATTGTATCAACAGATTTATTTTAGTTTCATATCTATATTTTGCTCCATTTATACTCCCTGAAGCTCTGCATATTGGTGTTTGGAGCACAGAAACAAGACTATTAATAGAAATCGTTTTTATAAATTTCCAACGATCTTAAACGTCAGTTACCACAGACAAGCAAAACGGAAGTTTTGCTTGTCTGTTTCCGTAAATATACCAACTTAAGCATATGCAACGCCAAGTGATGAAATTTTGATCCTGCTGGACTCTTATCAAATCTTATGGTTCCCAACTTTATTTAGGTCCAGAACCGAGACGTTGTCACTTTCCATTCCCTTCATATTCTCTTCATTTTCTCTTCATAGGAGCTAGTTATTTTTTTACCAACGTTATTGTGATATTCGCTGCCCGCTAAAGCAAGAACAGAAATGCAAGAAGTTTAATTAAGATTTCCTATTGAAGTGTGTTTATATCTCCAGAAATAAGGTCCAGAAGCTGCTACCTCGGCGTCTCTGCTATCAATTGTCTCAACGATCCAGTCTAATGAAGGTTGCCTTTCTCCCTTAGACGAACGCAGTAAGACAATGCTTCTGAGCCATTTAAAGATATTTTCCTAGTCAAAGGAATATAACATTTATTATAACATGGAATATTTTCCATGTTATAATGTGTGGTTCGGCCATTTAATACTGCTGGCGGTGGTTGAGTTTACATCAGCATCTGTATATTTATTACAGCATACATTTGAAACAACAACTATCACACCTGTGGCCGCATTAACCACAACTGTAGCCACAACAACCACAACCACAACAGCTGTAGCCACAACAACAACAACCACAACAGCTGTAGCCACAACAACAACAACACACTCGACAGCCGCCGGCTGGGACTAACATGTCTGCTCCAATATGCATCTCGATGAAGTCATTATTAATGTTCTCTCTTAATAATTAATTCTCTTAAATGGTTCCTTTAGCGTTGAACTCGACTGCCTAAGGCTTAGCTGCACTTAGTATTCGATGCAATTATCCATTGTCGCTCTCAATGAAGAAATCTTATTAATATTTACATGGCATTTACCTGTGAAATAAACATGGTATAATGCATTGTTTTCCTTTCTCGGGTCTGACTGTGAGGATTGAACGAGGAATATGAAACAATGTCGTAAGGAGTATTTCATAATGTTTGTTAAACCGTTCAAGTTTTCCAGTCAAGCAATAATGCTGATATTGTTGACTGGGAAAAGATATGACTAAGATCAACATCTCATCCGGTTGCATCAGTGACTGTCAAAGCTAAAATTTTATTATTAAAGCTTCGTTAGGATTAAGTAATTCATAGCTACACTTACTGACGAATGCTCGCATGCACTGAGAAAAATAAGTACTGTTAAGTAAAATATCCCACAAACAATCGCAAGCTCAAACAAGCACTAAAAGCAAGACAAGAACAAATTCCTCAATTTATTTAAGAACAGTTACAAGAGATTAAATTGGTAGTCTGGAAATATGGAGCTGTGATGGTGCTCCGTGAGAGAGCGAGCATTAACGCAACAATCGCTGGAGCAGACACATATATCACACTATTGTGATTTTCTAGTGAATTGAGCATTAAATTTTGTTGCATGTGTTGTCACAATATTGTAGTAATTACCAACTCAAATAGGGAGTTGCAGATTTGAGATTTTGTCTCTAATATACAGATTTGTTTACACAACACCCTTTCTCCTGCTGCTCCTCCCTCAGCACCCTGTTTAAGGCGACTATGCAAAATAATATGTAAATAGGCCCATAAACCGAGTAGAAATGTCTTCCATGCTTGCCTGTTAAAAAAATATGGGGTCTCAATCACAAGGCAAAGTTGAAAACCAGTATACTGAGCTATATTACGAATTACTTATACTAATAGAGCTCTTATGTTCCTAATTTTCTGAAAAATACAATAATCTATGCAACAGTAACACTATTAATTATAAAAGGTAAAAGGACAGAGGATAATTATCAAATGCAGAATTATGCAATAGACAATTCCTTGCAGATTTATACGAGATTCCATTTATAGCCATTTAACTTGCTTTGTAGCACTTTAATCGTTAGAGAACATCAGGCGGACTTAATCCAGGCACGTTTATTGCTCTAACTGTCCACCCGCTAGGCAGACAATATCAGTACTTCATCACAGACACAGACGTGCTCTCGTGTTGGCCGTATATGTATACTGCAGTATAGAATTGTTCGCTCGCTTCATTTGTGTGCATTCTTGGCGTTATATTTATCGAACTTCTTGTATTTAAAGCCGTGAATATTTGACAGTCAATCATTAGTGATGCAAACATTGAACAATCAATATGTATATGTCCCTCGCGTTATTTTTAAAACATTTTGTCTTCATACGTAAACAAGTTGGCCCCTGTAAACATTCAACAGTTCTTCCTTTGTGCTATGAGCATGAAATGTTCTGCTGCTAGTGCTGTGAATATTCAACAGCCGTTGGTGGTGCTGTGGAAACGTCACATTTCATACTTAGTGATATCATAATTTCACAGTTCTTGCTTTGGTGATATAAACATTGAACAGCGATTCCTTGTGATGTTGTGAAAAATTATCAGCTCACTCTTGCTTCTCTGAAATTATGAAAATCTCGGTGCTCTCAGCACAGAGAACAAAATTATAATGGGTCTTACGAACCTACAAAAATAATGACTAGCTGGTTTTAAAGGTTAAAGCAATTTACTCCAGTGGCAAGACCCGCATTTTGCCCGTTTATCCTGGCCATCGACGCAGAGACTTTCAATAATTAAAGGTTGTTTACGTCTTAGCAATGTCCCCCATTCTGTATACATCAAAGTAGTATTTTCAGGAGACATCTCGAGATTGACGGTAGGAGTAGCTGCTCCTTACCCAAGGTCGGGCTTCAAGTGAGCCCTCAAGTACTAATCAGATGCAAGGGGTAAACACTTTACGTCACCCGTGCTACTTGATGATTGATATATTTTTCGCCACCTCTCATTCAGTCACATCAATGTCATCTCATGTAATTGGATCAGACATCGTACTTTGATGCAATGACTGGAGTGACATCAGAGAGCTCTTGAACGCCATCTCCTGTCAAATAAATATTTTGAATAAAAATATAAGGCATGTCACTCACATTCTCAAAAGAAAATATATCCTAAATAATATATGCCCCAACAGTTTCTTATGATGAAAAAATGTCATATATATATATATATTCCGAAAAAGGAAGAATGTCACTCAGGCAAGTTGAATACCGTGATTTTTATTTTGTTTTTTCACTAAATTAACTTTTTAATTGTTTTATGATTTTACTGAGCAATTTAACAATTTTGGATGCTAAAACAGAGTCATTTAAAATGAAATGAGACGATAATATATATATATTCCAGGCGGAATGAGACGATGTGTTACCCAGTAAAGGTGACTGATTAATCTTACACTTCATTAATATTGGGGAGTTGGAGAAGTGAGATGAGGTGTAAATTGTAAGTTCTATCTTGGTCTTGTAGATTCAATGAATGCTTTGGACCTCTGAAAGTGTCTAATACGTAGTATCGCTATGTCTAGCCACTCATTATCGTTGAATATTCTGTGTTATTGGTCAGAATATCTCTGTTGATGGCCCGGGAGTAATTAGAAGTGGTGTGATCTTTAATAAAGTCTTGATGTTGGTGAACCATTGTCAGGGCCCTTTGTAAGAGACTTTCCCTTACCTTTATATCGAGATAGTTGTGGCTGAAAGTTCTCAAGTTGGTATACAGGAGCAAATTGGTTGTCTTATTAATTTTGTGATTTATGGCTAGGTTTACTCACCATAAACCACGCGAGTAATTCCTACCACTAGAGGAATTTGTTTCTGTCGATTATGTCATTCTGGACCCTTTTCTCCCGTCTTGTCTGCCATTGAAATTACGCTCCTGTGAAAGAGTTTTCACAGGTGGGAGAGGTCCTGTAGTGTATCACTTCATCAGTAGTAACTTGGTGGTTCATCTTCGTTTTAATTACATCTTTTGCATAATCGTTAGAGAACCTCGTTATTGACGAGAACGCGTTTCCCACTGGAGAAGGGTCGATCAAAGTACTTCGCTTGTATTGGTCACTGTACTCACTACCAGCATGAATCAAGCCACATTCATATCCTAGTTTCCTCCGTATAGACTGAAGCGTACAAGCAGACATCCCTTTCCGATCTAGAAAGGGCAACTTATCTTCACACTCCATTTCGAAAGTGAATCTAAACACAGGATTTCGCTCAAAAGCTTCACTAAGACTTGTAGGCCTTCACAAAAAAGGGGGCTTTAGAAGTGATCTTTTCTTCTAGAAGTAAGAAGTAAGCTACTGAAGCTTTTCTTCTAGAAATAAGAAGTAAGCTACTGAAGCTTTTCTTCTAGAAATAAGAAGTAAGCTACTGAAGCTTTTCTTCAGTAGTTTGTAACAAATCTGGTTTATATATGGCAGCAATTATAAAACACTTCATCAAACTATCTGAAGCATGACAAATTGGACCAGGTATGGTCTGGGTGTACATAATAGCGACTATTAAACACTAAAACAGTTCCTAAACTTTCCCCCGTTTTATGTGAGACACTGATTGATGCGTTAAGCGAATACTTCTCGTAGTACGAAGTAAACATTTTACTCCAAATGAATATAACAAATTTATTTTAACAACTATGTTAGAAAACTCACTGTGTAAAATGTGCTTTTTGTTATATTGATCGCACACTAATGATGGTCAAATTCGTATATATATTCTGTAATTTGAGGAACTTCCATCTAATTGTGGGGTCTGGTTCGTGGAAAATATAGGCCTATTTAATTAAATAACATCACGCAACAGACAAATATCAAGTTAAATCCCGACTATCAGCTCTCCTGAGCCAGTGTTAACGACTCGTAGGCATGTAAGTTGTTGGAAGAGCGTTCAAATATTAATTTATGAATATATTTTACTTTAATTCCTTCTTAAACAATGAATATCTGGTAATTAGGTACAGCACTATCATTGTAGATAAATTTTGCTTTTCAATTATTTGAAAATATGATTTATTTTATCTTAATTCATAATTTATATATTGTTTCATATCATTGACCATATGTAGGCGATGAATCACAATAACGTGGCTGAAGTATGTTGACCAATCCACACACTAGAAAGTGAAGGGACGACGACGTTTCGGTCTGTCCTGGACCATTCGCAAGTCGATTGTGTTGACCGAAACGTCGTCGTCCCTTCATTTTCTAGTGTGTGGATTGGTCATCATAGACCATATTTTTAGAAATATTTAACTGTTTACATAAACTTGTAATATATATATTTTTTAATCATTTGATACTATTTCCTGCTAAGATGCATGATTTACCCGAGACATCGATTGCCTTTCCGAGCTGTTTACCTTAAGAATTACAGCCTGTTTACCCGAGTCATAGTTGGCTGCGTGGTCAGACTACACGCAATGGGCCCTGAAACCTGCTCTGTTGCCACCGGCGCTCCCCTGATATTATACATNTGAGAGATTTACCAGCAGACTGTACCAGAGTTGATTACAATGTTCATGAACTGACAATGAATCTACAGGTTATTGGAAGACAACGCCCTTGCGTAACAAAGGTGGTGGACTAATGAAATAAAAGGCACCGCGAAATTAACGCTTTCTCTGATTTATTTAAAGGATTTATCCCCCCACCCCCACCATTATGCCTACAGACAATGACGTAGAAACGTATACAACACCACTCTGTTAACGAGGATAAAAGTACCATGGAGTCAGCAGCAAACGCTACATTGTATAAAGTTTGAACAGTATTCACAACAAAATAAGAAAGCATTAAATCACTATATACCTCCTCTATACACATAGAAAGTGCGTATATATATATATATATATATATATATAGATATATCTATAATATATATTTATATATATATAGATATATATATATATTATATATATATATGCACAACTTGCCTAAACAGGCAAGTGAGTTATACAACTTTAGAACACTTTCCCACCAGGAGACTCGAACCTTAGCCAGCACAGAAGCCTTCCAGCAACTGGCATAACAGGTACGCCTTTAACCCACTGCACCACGCTCAGACCCTTCAAAAAGAGATGGTAATTTCGGGGTATTTCAACACCTCAAAGACTACACACCTAGGGTTCGAGTCTCCTGGTGGGAAAGTTCTAGATATCTATATATATATATATATATATATATATATATATATACACCTCCTATGTACGGAAGAACAGTTCCAGTTGATGCTACACCAAAATGAAGTGCAAGTTAAGGTTGCAACGAGGCTCGTTCAAGACTCCAGGCACGGGATATAAAAGACTGAAAGAACTAGAAACGCAGAGGCAAATAAGACACATATAATGAAGACACATATAAGACACAGACTTAAAATACTTCGAGGTGTTGACAGAGTGGAAAATAAGAAAACGTTCGCAGAGAATACCATTAGAACTAGAGGACAAAGGCGGAAGTTTAACACAAGAGCCACAAAGATGTAACGAAAAAATAACGGAAGAGTAGTTTTAAAATGAAATAAAATGAACGAGGAGGATGTAGAATATAACTATATTATATGAATACAAAATAAATTCTTAGAATAAAATTGGTCATGAGTCATTACGTTAAACAAGCGGTCGAGAGAGAGAGAGAGAGAGAGAGACGAAGAGCTAGAGCTCAATCCTGCAGCCACAAATATAGAGAGTACCTATAGGTAAGTGCAAACATGTGAGCGCACACGCACGCGTGCACGCAAGCAGGCATACATGCACCCAGGTATATACATATATTTACAGGAATGAGAACTGACTCTACGGGAAAAAGCATTGGCCCTCCTGGTATATATATAAATATATTCTCTCTCTCTCTCTCTCTCTCTCTCTCTCTCTCTCTCTATCTCTCTCTCTCTCTCTCTCTCTCTCTCTCTCTCTCTCTCTCTCACACACACACACACGAGTCTAGAGATTTGGAGAATAGCTTTTTAAAATATTTTCAGCCCTCACAAAAGGAGTGAGAAAGCAAAGAAAACCAGGTTAAATAAACCTCTGAAGAAAACATTTCAACCTGTTCTCTGGGCAAGAGAAGTAGGTCTCAATTTCCCATTTCATGATTGAGAGAACCGAGTTCTCTAGTAATGTGGTTTCCTGTTCCCGTCTCCTAGTACCAGTCAGGAGAATGGAACTCAGACTCCGACACACACACAGGGATCACCAAGGATTGAAAGATGCGAGAGGAAATACGATTTTGGAATAAAAAGAGAACCAATGCGACGTAGAATAACGAGAAGAAAGATCAAATGAAGGGGAATTGGTAGAAAACAAATATATAGTAAAGGGCACTACGGTCGGGGAGTCGGTCGGCCGAGCGGACAGCACGCTGGACTTGTGATCCTGTGGTCCTGGGTTCGATCCCAGGCGCCGGCGAGAAACAATGGGCAGAGTTTCTTTCACCCTATGCCCCTGTTACCTAGCAGTAAAATAGGTACCTGGGTGTTAGTCAGCTGTCACGGGCTGCTTCCTGGGGGTGGAGGCCTGGTCGAGGACCGGGCCGCGGGGACACTAAAGCCCCGAAATCATCTCAAGATAACCTCAAGATAACGGTCGCTTTCTAGTATATCTCCTAGGAAGATTCGACCATCTATCCTCACTCATGCGAATCTCACTCTCGGCAGGAAGAGAGAGTCTTGCAACCATTCTGTACTGTAAAACATGCATTAAATTGTCACTTGAGGGAGAGCCAAACTTCCTCCTACTGTTTCAACTATTACTCAACTCTATCAAGTGTTTATGTTTCTACTAATACTATTAATGATAATAGTATTGTTTATATTCATATATATAATATTTGTTTTGCTGTTAACTATATATATATATATTATTTATGGTATAAATAATAATTAAAATGAGCATTTTTAATTATCAATTATTACAGCTAATTTGTTTATATTTGAACGCTTTCTTAACCTCCTATTTAAATTACTACTACTACTACTACTACTACTACTACTACACCCTCATGCAATCTACTTGTAATTCAAATTCTATACTGGGCATTAGATTGTATTTTTCAGTATATATTCGAATACGTACTAACGTGTTGAATCGCAGACTCCCTGGCCTCCTCCGGGGTGTCTGACCTCTCAACGCATTATTCATTCGAGTGACTTGAATCGATACACTCAAGTCAGGTGTCCTGGTGTACTATATTTGTGGTTGCAATCTTAGAAGGTGATTTATTATAGTGTTCTATGATCAGGCGAAGCCGCTATTTTCCATTGATTTACTGTGTATTTATTCAACTCTAATGCTATTTATCATTTTTTTTCCGAAATATGTTGCATCTAAAATAAGTTGCCAGAATTGAACGCATTTTTTTTTTTGCTGTTGTCTTTCTTCACATAATTTATTCCATTTCAACTACCCGGGACACAAACACCCACACACACCTACACACACGCACACACACACACACACACACCCACACACACCTACACACACACACACACACACACACACACACACACACACACACACACACACACACACACACACACACACACACACACACACACACACACCTACTTATGTGGCTAGTGGCATGAGTAGCTTGTGTATATGAACTCAAGCTATGCATTCAGAGAGTACTCAAGATACAAGCTATTCATTCAGAGAGTACTCAAGCTACAAGCTATTCATTCAGAGAATAATGGCACTAAGGGCTCACCATAGCCCGTGCTACTTGGAACTATGTTCCAGGTAGCGATTCTTTAACAACAACAAATCATTCAGAGATAAAAATAATGTGATTTCCGGCTCTCGTTGATATTCTCTTCATTATTCGCCGTTCTCGCGGAGAAAAAGATTTCAACTGTCATTTTCCATGGTTGACTTGTTGATTGTCGAGCTGAGATCTGAAGAGTGATTCGCTGACACGCGTTCTGAGGGTGTCGAGTATCAGAGAATATTTCTATTTTAAGGATGACAGGTCACAGGGCTCTTGTGGATGGAGTGTAAAGAATTATTTAAATTCCAGCTAATTCAACTTTAAAAATCAAGTTTCCATTTTTATTTTTTTATGTATATGAAGCATGGTTCTTACATGTCCGAATAGCTAAAAGATAATACTGCAAATATGATATACAAGTTTCTGAAGCCTCCTTCTTGCTCTCACTTCAGTTTCTTCTCTTCCATCAATTCTTCTCCTCCCCATATTTGTCATTTTCCTCTTCCATATCTTATTATTCCATTATTCTTCTACCCACGCTTAAAACGCCATCATTCCGTGTTGGAAGGCTGGCTCTTTGACACCCCGTGACACGAGCAGCAGCTGACAGCTGCTTCTAAAACCTTACTGATGGTCAGTGGATAAGAGGCAGACTAAGAGTATTCGAGTCTTTATCTGAAGACTTCGGCAAGGGCACATAGTGGAACCCTTTCAGTCTGATTTTTGTTGGGGACAAGAGAAGAGATAGTGAACCTTCCTTACCTTCAGGGTAAAGGAAAACATGTATTTTAAGGAGCTAATGATATAATTGTTGCCGTCCCAGAGCAGATCAGATCAGAAAAGCAGATCAATGATCAACAAATTAATCCTGTCACTCTCCTCTCTCTCTCTCTCTCTCTCTCTCTCTCTCTCTCTCTCTCTCTCTCTCTCTCTCTCTCTCTCTCTCTCCATAATACACTAGAGGGTTATTTGCTACAACATACAGTTACCAAAAGGGCTGTAACGCAACTGTGGCCATCACAATTTCAACAACTGCATTCACAACAACTACAACAGCTGTAGCCACAACAACAACAACAGCTGTAGCCACAACAACAACAACAGCTGTAGCCACAACAACAACAACACACTCGACAGCCGCCGGCTGGGACTAACATGTCTGCTCCAATATGCATCTCGATGAAGTTAATATTAATGTTCTCTCTTAATAATTAATTCTGTTAAATGGTTCCATTAGTGTTGTACTCGACTGCCTAAGGTTTAGCTGCACTTAGTATACGATGCAATATTCCATTGTTGCTGTCAATGAAGCAATCTTGGTTTCAACGTTAATATTTACGTGGTATTTACCTCTGTAATAAACATTGTATATAGGATCGTTTCCCTGACTTGTGTCTGACTTTCATATTCTTCCTCGCACTCCCACAATGACTTATTAATGATTCATATTGTTTGGCGCATGGAGTAAAATTTCAACACAGAATGAAAGATAAATGTAAAAAATATATTATATATGTTTTCTTGATGAAGGACTGACCCTGACGCACTCCGATCCGATATCCCAGCTTCTAGTCAATCCTTATTTCCCAGCTCGTAGTTTATTGGCAATTATTTCCTAAGAAATATATAGTCATTCTAACCAGGAGCTTTCTCCAGTTAATTACTTACCTCCTGCCAGGGAACGGATGATAAAAATGCCACAACATATATCTTGTTAAACTGTTGCGTTTAAGTAACATTTACACTTAGTAAATGCTACTTAATCTTAAGTAACATCTACTAACTTACCCTTAGTAACACCTAATTTCTCATCGAGATAAACACAAACACCAGCACGAACGAAAAACTACAAAACACCCCACTAATTATCACGCACGTTAGCGTGCACACGCAGCGTCAAATAATAGCAGTTTAATCTTAAAAAAGAGAGCAATTAAAATGAAGACGGAAGGAGAATAAGAAGAGGAGAAGGAGCATGATTTAAAAAAAGCAATGAGGACATAATACTGAGGAAGGTATAAACTTCTGTTCCCTAAATTAAATATTGGTGACAGTCGCCCTTAGGTAGTTTTTACTAGCCAAACGCTCTTCAGACAGTTCTTACCTGATAACAGTTATGACCTGATAGCAGTTATGATTTCATGGCATGACCTAACTTACTAGCCAGGTGCTCTCCAGGTACGTCATACTTTGCTACTAACGGGTTGTCACAAGTTAAAGGAACTACCACATTATTTATCTGAAAATTTATCCGAGTTTTTCAGAGAGTAATTCACAATAATGTGGCTGAAAATTAGACACCAAACCCACAAATCTGATGATAAAGGATGTGACAATTTTTGGGTCTATTCTGGGGAGTCCCTTTGCAGCCATTTCAGCGGCTCTGTAGCCCACTGTTACAGTTTGGTATCTTGCTTTATGGAGTAGAGCAAAGTACACGAGTCTCGAGTCGTTAGGTCTTACCCCTTCTATCATCCTCCAGCTTGGCGGACAATATCTATATTTCATTTCACACGCAGTCTAGTCTCGTGTGATTGGTGTATATGCACGTAATACTGGCGCTAAGTATATATATAGCTTCCCTGCGTCAGTTTTGAACTTCCATGGAGTTGTGATTAACAAACTATCATCGTTTCTCGAAATATAGAATTTCACACCAACGTGCTCTAAATATTTCAACCTGGGTGCTTGGCACATACAATATTTAAGTCTTGGTTTTTGAGACATTCGACATTTTTGGTGCTGGAAAATTCAATATATTTTTTAGAATTTTGAGCTGTTAACAGTCAGACTTAAATATTTTGAAAATAGAAAAAAGGGAATTCTTTCATAGCACACACAGGTTGTAAGTCACCACCCTAAAGAGAGTGATTTACACGAAGCGCTCTTTAATTATACACAAGAGCAGACTGCACGCGACTCCTGTTAACAGGCTTAAAACTTTCTCCTCCTCTTACTCTCAATGCCTTTCTCAGCTTCCATCTCACTTGAAGGGTTCAGCATTGTAATCTAAGGGCAGGAATCATCTTATCACATCAGGCCTTCATCCGGTGCAAAAGTGTACAAATGCATCGAAGACAGAATTTACCGAAGTAGTAACAAAATCTTAATGATTGAGATGGGTTGTTCTAGGCTAACTTCACATGAATGCCTTTCTCCAAATTACTTTTCCTCAGTCTTCTTGGTCCTTTCCCCTTCCCTATTCTAACCGTTGAGGCAATAACTTGGGCAGCAACTGCAGGACTGTTGAGGGGCTGCTAATGGTTGCATTACACGTTGCAATGCAGCGAAGGCGTGCAACCTCTTGATAGCCTGCCTGACCACGGCTCACCGGCCACAGAACATCTTAAAAGCAACACTTATGATACTTTCAGCCGAATATGGTCGAGAAGCATTGCTAGAGCCACATCAGGCGTTTCATATGTGAAAAAGATAACACGATAATGGTCAAGGAAAGGTCTCCAGCTCCCCTTCTCCGCCTCCACTAACCCACCGAGAGAGACACACTCTCTTTCCCTCTGATGGGTTAATGTTACTGCTTGCTAGACCAAAACAAGTTGTGGCCAAACTGGACTCAATAACCGTGGACTTAATGCTGGTCAGTTGCTCAGATGGACCACTTGATTCTGCAGTTACCAGTGTAGTTAACTACTTCACTGAGCTATATATTAGTTCATTCACACGTTATATATCTTGAGGTTATCTTGAGATGATTTCGGGGCTTTTTAGTGTCCCCCGCGGCCCGGTCCTCGACCAGGCCTCCACCCCCAGGAAGCAGCCCGTGACAGCTGACTAACACCCAGGTACCTATTTTACTGCTAGGTAACAGGGGCATAGGGTGAAAGAAACTCTGCCCATTGTTTCTCGCCGGCGCCTCGGATCGAATCCAGGACTACAGGATCACAAGTCCAGCGTGCTGTCCGCTCGGCCGACCGGCTCCCTGTAGTTAGTTAGCAAAAAGGCTCAGACGTTTTGAGATAGGAATCCCTATGATTAGAGCATGTTGTATCGACCTGGAGCGTCATTAATTTTACTTTAGCAAACATTCAGTGACAATGAAAGAAAAACAAGTCAACAAGATGCACATCCTGTAAGACCGCGCGCCATCTGTTGAGCGTGGCACAAATTATTTTCTTTCATTTCACAGCTATCGCCATGATATTTTTTTTTTTTTGAGATATAAACAAGAGTTGTTACATTCTTTTACAGCCACTAGTACGCGTAGCGTTTCGGGCAGGTCCCTGGAATACGATCCCCGCCGCGAAGAATCGTTGTTACAACCAAGTACACATTTTACTGTTGCGTTAAACAGAGGCTACAGTTAAGGATTTGCGCCCAGTAAATCCTCCCGGCCAGGATACGAACCCATGACAAAGCGCTCGCAGACCGCCAGGCGAGTGTCTTACCACTACACAACGGTGACTGTATATCGTGATATCGTGATAATTGCCCAGGATCGCTCTTTTTCATTGTTGGTTAACGTAACTTATTCACCTTATTCATCGCTGGTTAAGATATGCTTAATACGTCTGGAAAAAAAATTGTAATAACAAATTTTCATGAATATTAGGCAAACAATTTAAGTTCAACTGAATATCAAACGAGAGAAAGCAACATTTTTTTTCAATATTTACTTCATTAACTGTTAATACATTTAACAATTCTGTTTAGTGACATCACTTAACAGACCTAAATAAATCAGCAAATTGATTTTTAATGTAAAAAATATATTAAATGTGGTGGCTTTAATCCTGGACAAAAAAAAATCAGATACAAATATTACCTTATAAATACTGAGGATTTTAAATCTCTCCTTATAGATCTTTAAGAACCTGTTACCAAGTTCAGAATAAACATGGCCTGGTATATAGTGTACATTGCTAGGTAAAGCCTTTAATAAGTATTCTTTATTAAGACACTGACATGACCTTCGTGATTGTAGAGTCCCGCCTTGAGGTTAGTCCATCGATCTGTGGGTCAATGTGGTCCCAGATGGTGGCCTTGCCTGATAGTAAGCTATCTGTTTATCTTTCCTCGGCCTCTCTCTCAGTCATCTCATCAATTTCCCACTCCCTCTTCCATCCGTTCACCCACCAATTCCTTGCCTTCCTGTCCGTCCTTATCTCTTTCTTTCTTCACTGACATGTTATTGTCGAAAGTAAATACTAATCCGGTAGCTAGTATAAACAAGCCAATTATTTAGTCTATTTCTCTCTGTTCCATCGTTAATCGCACTCATTTATGTCCTTCGTCTCTCTCTTTCTCTGTCTCTGTCTGTCTGTCTCTCTCTCTCTCTCTCTCTCTCTCTCTCTCTCTCTCTCTCTCTCTCTCTCTCTCTCTCTCTCTCTCTCTCTCTCCTATGCAGCTTGTTAGTGCCAGAATTGTAACATTAGTAGGCAACATTTCAGAGTCTGCGAGATGTGTTTAGTTGGTTTGTGGTCTCTGTATGGATGAGTATGTTTGTCCTTTTGTCTATTTTAACTTGCTGTTTGCATCAATCATGCCGGAACTATCTGTTTACATCTGTATGCTTGTGTCCGTCTGTCTACATCTGTATGCTTGCCTCCGTCTATCTACATCTGTATGCTTGTGTCCGTCTATCTACATCTGTATGCTTGCCTCCGTCTATCTACATCTGTATGCTTGTGCCCGTCTATCTACATCTGTATGCTTGCATCCGTCTGTCTACATCTGTATGCTTGCCTCCGTCTATCTACATCTGTATGCTTGCATCCGTCTATCTACAGCTGTCAGTTTTCATGTTTGAATTCAAACTTGAATTAAAAATAAAGAAAATATTGACTGAAGTATGACTGTGATAAAATTGACTGTGAATTTTATTTCAGTTTTTATATCTATTCATTAACGAGGTGCCAAAATTGGAATAAAACTCGCTGGTTATTTTATTCTGACCACAAGTCGTTTTTTTTCAAAGAGCTCGTAATTTATTTTTATTTTTCTAAACTTTACATTTAAATTTACGAGAACTTAACATCCTGGTTATGACATAAAATATTCTGGTATTTTCAACAAAAATTTGATAAAGCTTTGTCCATTATATTTCCAAAGTTTTAGAATTTACACTCTAAACTTTATATTATTCAGAGACGAGACAGCGTCTCTTACGGCCGTCGTGCAGCTGAAGATCCAAAAAATAGCGATTAAAAGGGTGCAAATCCACCTTCTACAAATTTGCTTTTAAAGCCAATATAATACCCAATGACCAGAAACCTTTCACATATCACTAATTTCCTGCCTATTCATGATGGCTAGACTCACCATTTACAATTGCCCTGGACTTTAGATGATCTTAAAATGTTCTTGACATCATTATAGTTCTATGACATCAATTTGAATAGCGATTGAATCCTCAGGAACTTATATATTAGTCCTACTGTCAACATCTCGTCCATTATCGACAAGAATTAGACTTTGGGCTTGTATTTGGTATTGACTATCTTCCTATCTTTAATGATAAATCATCTAAGGATCATTAATATGTACCCAGTGAAGAGGATATAGATTTATAATGAGCTGTATTTAATGTTTATCGTACAGTTGAATGTCTTAGACTCCCAGAATTTATTTCTTCCTCAGCAGTCTCAATTCCTTCCTGTCTTACCCACCATGAGTCGATAAAAAGAAAGCAATAATTAGCATCATTGGTGTTAATACAAACTTCCTCGCGTTAGACAGAAAATTCCTCCCCTGCGGGTCGTAGTGGACTCGTTTGAAAAACTCTATATAAACCAGTGTAGCATAAAGATCACCGTTTCCTCGAGTTAGGAGTTCCTTAAGCCCAATTAAACAAAGTGCACATCAGAGGCAAACAACTACTCAATGCCATACCAACAAATAAATGGAATTTCGTTGGAACAACAGTGAAAACTTTCAAGAAAGAAGAGAATAAGTTTCTGCTGGAAGTTCCGGAATCAGCCAGGCTGTGATGGCTATCAAGGTCACGGAACCACAAAGACACTCAGCCCCCCAAACCAGGCAATTCACAGGAATGACTGGCCATAAGACACACATTTGGTATAGTAGGACTCTAAACCTACAACAGAAAATATTTCTGTGAGGGATTCTTGTAGTCCCATAAAATTGGTTTTACGTATAAATTTTACTGAAAATAAATTAATTTATCTGAAGGGCTAATAAGGTTTCTACTAGGTGCCCCGTCCCCCACCCACACACACAAATAAATCTTCACGAACACTTACAGATGTAAATAGCTATTAGTGACATACACACTCAGAAGATCATATATTACATTTCTATTAAGTGAGAAATTACCGGAGATTGGCCAGTTCCATGAGTGAAGAGCGTTAAAGATTGACAAAGCCATCTCCATTGAGAGGGGATATAAGGATGATTTACTTGTAATGAGAGCAGAAGGGAGGGAAGAAGAGAGGGAGTAAAGAATGGAAGGGAGGAAGAGAGGCATTCATAAGGAAAGGCTAGTGCAAGAGAAGGAAAAACTAATGACAGGAAAAAGGAAGAGCGCAATAAAGAGAGAAGTTAAAAGAAATTGTGTAGTAAAAATGGGACACAATGATCACAATTATCACGGGGGAAGGAAAATGGTAAAATAGAGTGGTCACAGTGAGAGAGAAATGGTAGGAGATATTAGAGAGAATCCCGACCATAGTTGGGTGGGAGGAGGAGGAGGAGAAGGAGGAGGTAGTAGTTGGTGGAGAAAAGATAAAATATCTAAACATTCTCATTCTCTGTCTTATTTCCAGATACAAAAAAAATAGAAATACTGGTGACGGTGTTGAATCACGAGAATGACTTTGGATGTTGTGAGTTAAGTGATTGTGGTTATGGTGATGGTACTTGTAGTTGTGGTGTGGGTGTTGTGGTGGTAGTTGTACTAGGTGATGACGTGTAGCAATTCTTGTGGGTGGGGTAGCGATGCTTGTAGCAGTAGTAGTATCACCTAGTTGTGCTTTGCGGAAGTTGAGCTTCAGCTCTCTGGTTTTCCACCACTTAACGGTCAATCAAGTGGTGTACAGTTCTGAGTTATGGGCTCTATCATATCTTTCATTTAAAAATGTACGCTGTAGTAGTAGTGATGTAGTGTAAACTTGTAAAGTAGAGAGTGGTGTGATAGAATAGTGATGTGGGCAATGGTGGTAGTGCCAGAGGGCCAAACCTAGTAACGAGCAGAGCAGAGGTCGTTATCCAGGCTGAAGAGCCATCGAGGAAAGTAATGAAGATCCTTTGAAGATTTTTGTTTCCTTGTGTTGAACCAGTGGGAGGAAGACTCATTATTTCAGAGAAAATTCTTGAAAGGAAGATTATCATAATCACATTCACAAGAGAATTATAAAATATTCCTTTATATACGACAAACACACACACACACACACACACACACACACACACACACACACACACACACACACACACACACACACACACACACACACAGAACGAGGGGAACATGGGGGTGGAAGCAGGAAACTCAGATGAGTCACAGGGATGTTAGAAAGTTTTCTTTTACCGTGAGAGTAGTGGGAAAATGGAATGCACTTAAGGAACAGGTTGTGGAAGCAAATACTATTCATAATTTAAAACAGGTTTGATAGGGAAATAGGCCATAGTCATTGCTGTAAACAACCGATGCTCGAAAGGCGGGATCCAAGAGTCAATGCTCGATCCTGCAGACAAAATTATGTGAGTACTGACACACACACATACACACAATTTATATATATATATATATATATATATATATATATATATATATATATATATATATATATATATATATATATATATATTGCCAGAGTTTTTTTTACTTCTAATATATTATATTATATATATATATATATATATATATATATATATATATATATATATATATATATATATATATATATACAGTTAATCAAGCAGTTTCTCTATCAACGAGCCACATTCTCTCTCTCTCCCTTTCTCCTTCACACCATTCACTTCTAAGTGTTTCACTAACACACTACTAACTTTAATGACTGATAATGGTGATACACGCAACAAAAAGCTCTCGCTTAACCTTCACGATCAACAGACAAACAGGTCAGCTATATTATTTCTATTTAGTATTCATGAACAGGAAGCGACCCACCCGCTGTTTATGCGACCAGAGGAAATATGTAAAATATTCACAAGGGGGCCATAAAGTGTCTTGTAAAACTCTTACGACGGAGAAGCATCTGATATGTTTATACAGTGAAGAGTCTTGCGATGAACACTGTGTTCCGATGATACGATGACTTCTTTGTTGGTAGTGTTAATCGTCTTGTTGCGAAGCATCGAGATAATTCAAAATGCTGGTCTAATTGTTATGCTCAAAGTTCTCAATT
>WNGS01158745.1:14229764-14241608 GCA_020271785.1 Procambarus virginalis | reverse complement strand
TGGACAGAGAGACACAATGTAATAAATTTTCAATGTTGCTTAAAAAAACGATCAATTTTGCAAAAGTTGATGATGAACTTTAAGGTTGTTCCTTTGGCATTAATTTTCATTCAGTAATCATTGTTTTCTGATAGTATTAATACTGATGAGTGTTCAGTGAACTATACAGCAAACGAAATTATACAACAGGAAGGAACCGGAGGAAAAAAAAACATTACCTATGTTTTTTTACACCTTCCATACATACATACATACATACATTACATACATACCTATGTATGCTACACCCATTCAAGAGAGGGTCGACTCAACATATTAGCTCTTTTACAGGAGCATGTGTAGTTACCAGGTCCGAAACGACTGTCGGGTCAATCACCTCCTCTCACCCCACACACACACACAATACTGCAACAAAACAAGCACTGTGGTTCACCTTGGATATGGTTATGGTGCGGCGGTTGCAATCGCTGCACTGTTGTGCAACTCTGTGCAACTCCATTAACCTGGGCACTAGGAGACTTGAACCTCGGACCCGGTGTGTGTGTGTGTGTGTGTGTGTGTAAGGGGGCGTAACTCTATCTTCTGTGCATCCACGTCTCCACCTTTGCCGTGTTAATATTGTCATGCAAGTTTGTAAACAAACTTGGAAACGCATTTTTCCGAGAAACTGTGCATGTTAGTCCGTCGCTAAGTTGTAGCGATGAGGGGGGGGATGGGGGTCACCTGCTAACCGATAATCCGCTGGAATAGCGAAATCTGCTAGTATAAGCGAATGGTTATATCATGCGTGGGAGCTGGAGGTGATGGGAAGTCCTGCACTCTACGATGATATGTAGGATGTGAAGATGGGCCAGACTTGAACTGTGTTATCATGCGCCGGGTGTATGTGGAAATGGGGCCAGACTTGGACTGTGTTATCATGCGTCGGGTGTGTGAAGATGGGGCCTGGCTTGGACCATGTTATCATGCGTCGGGTGAGTGAAGATGGGGCCTGACTTGGACTGTGTTATCATGCGTCGGGTGTGTGAAGATGGGGCCTGGCTTGGACTGTGTTATCATGCGTCGGGTGTGTGAAGATGGGGCCTGGCTTGGACCATGTTATCATGCGTCGGGTGTGTGAAGATGGGCCTGGCTTGGACTGTGTTATCATGCGTCGGGTGTGTGAAGATGGGGCCAGACTTGGACTGTGTTATCATGCGTCGGGTGTGTGAAGATGGGGCCAGACTTGGACTGTGTTATCATGCGTCGGGTGTGTGAAGATGGGACCAGACTTGGACTGTGTTATCATGCGTCGGGTGTGTGAAGATGGGGCCAGACTTGGACCGTGTTATCATGCGTCGGGTGTGTGAAGATGGGACCAGACTTGGACAGTGTTATCATGCGCCGGGTGTATGTGGAAATGGGGCCAGGCTTGGACTGTGTTATCATGCGTCGGGTGTGTGAAAATGGGACCAGACTTGGACTGTGTTATCATGCGTCGGGTGTGTGAAGATGGGGCCAGGCTTGGACAGTGTTATCATTCGTCGGGTGTGTGAAGATGGGCTAGACTTGGACTGTGTTATCATGCGTCGGGTGTGTGAAGATGGGGCCAGACTGGAATGCACGATGAGGTGCCGGGAATAGTGCAGACCTTGACTACATTTTTAACGAAGGGAAAGCAACAACATACATTGCAAGTGCAAGTTGCGAACGTAAAAGCATGTCTAAATGCACACAGACTCGAGAAAGTGGTGGTGGATGAGCACGGCGGCCTGCGCCTCCTTATTCTTAAGAACATATTGTGCACATTTGCTGCATAGAATATCAAGACGAAGACGAATAGGGAATAAGGAATAGGGAATTTATAGGGAATAAGATTAAAAATGTGCTATAGTATACTATTATATAATACGATATATATTATACTTATATTACATAATATGATAATATATATATATTATATATATATATATATATATATATATATATATATATATATATATATATATATATATATATATGAGGAAAATCCACAGAGAAATGGGAAAAAGAGATGAACGTTTCGGCCGATCTGGGCCTTTGTCAACACCGGACTGAAAGAAATCACCAAGGAAAAGTGGAGGCAGACACTAGATCCTGATCACCATCTCCTTGGGATAGAATTACCCAGAAAAAGGTATAGATTAGCTTAGAGTGGTCAGATGGATTCATCTGACGACCACTGATGCAAACACTGATACAAATGATCAGTGTTTAGTGATCGTCAATTGCATCTATATATATATATATATATATATATATATATATATATATATATATATATATATATATATATAAATATATATATATATATATAGGGTACCACCTCTGGTTATCTGTAGGGACCCTTCAGCCTCGAAGAAGACGATATGCAGCACCCGGGAGTGCCTTGTTGGGCTCTCTCTTGCACTGGCATATCATCTTCTCCTTCCACCCCTTATATATTTTTATATATAGGGAAATTTATTGTACAAGATTACACGATTACAAAATGTGGCCTTAACACATATACAACCAATACAAGTAAAAAAAAACGCCAACTGATAAATGTCAGGGACAGATTCGATCATTATTGCAAGTCAAACACTTTTTCAAACTCCTCCGAAGTTGGACTCGCGCCCAAGATTCAACAGGCATTTCCCCTCTGAATCGTGACACTGAGGCGCTGGAACAAGAAACTTTTCGCTCTCTGGTCTTTTGTAGCGCTAATCAATTTGTCCTCCAATTCCTTTCGGAACTTCAATGCACTTTTCCACCACGAACCGAGGGTCTCCGAACAGATCGGAACAAAGCTGTAGCAGTGTGCCAGACCTCTGTATTTGATGGTTTTCTGCGATTCCCTGAAAGAAGCAGCCCGCCCCCTTCGCGTGTGCTGTGGTAATATAATATAATATCGCATCCCAGACTAATATGGTCTGCGATGACAGATCATATTGGTCTGCCATCGCAATTCCACAAATGCACCTATGTTCGGTGAGGAAGGGGGCGGCAAGGCGAAGAGCAACTCCAATGCCTTGAGCGTCATGATTGAGGTGAGTTCCCAAGGCTTCATTAGGCACAGCAAATAAAAAATCCCCGGCATGGGGTGCTGTTACCGCTAGGAGGCGGGCTTTATTTTCAGCATCTGCGTTTTCAAGCATTGTTGTGGCAGTTTTTTACATTATGAGGCTCTCCCAATCGGCCTGCTTGTGGTCTTTTGGGCTTGTGGTCGGGGTAGAGGGTGTACAATGGTTTCTCATTGACTGATTGCTTCGATGAACTTTTGATTGTGAGTTCCCACTGTCTCTCTCATACGCTCTGGCAGGATCTGCCCTACTAATTCGTTGACTGCTGTACATGAGGATAAGAAAGCTGGAAGTGCTACCTCAGTTGCCTTTCGTATGCCTATCCCCCCAAATCTCACTGGTAGTGTTGCTTGATCCCACTGACTGTCATCTAAATCTAGGTTGAGTGCCTTCCTGAATATTGACCCGAGGAGCTCATCATACTGACTTAGTAGTGGGTTGCCAAAAGTGGGTGCACACCTTAAGAAGTATGTTAGCCTGCAAGGTAAAGCACTTTGTGAGAAGGTAGAGGGCATCATGGGAGTCCAAGTCCCCTATTCTCTCTTCCATCCTCTTTAGGTCTTTAAACTTTTCGCCAATGTCTGCAGCAATGGCGTTGTGGCCCAGAGGTGCTCCAAGTAGTGTGCTGTCGGTGGGTTTAATGACTGAGGCTTCTGTTAAACTGATCTCACTGCATTAATGACTACCTCACTGGATGCAATAATTTCGCACTTGGAGGGGTTAAGAACGAGACCCATGGCCTCCCCCCGTGTCTTCACCAGCTGCAGGTCTTCCAGCAGGGAGCCTTGTGTGCCTGCCAGAGTGCCATCATCCAGGAACCAGATGTTGAGCTCACTGGACAGTCTGCTTGTGATTCATGGAACCGCTATGCAAAAGAGGAAGGGTGCAAGGGGGTCTCCCTGTTGAATTCCCTCTGCTGAGGTGACTTCGTGTTCGCCAAACAGGAGGGTTGAGTCTTTGCTGTAGCCTGCTGACACAAACGGGAGAATGCTTGGGCAATGTTCCTGGACTGCGGTGAGGACTACTTCCCTTTTGACTGAGTTGAAAGAGTTTTTGAAATCTAATTTTACTACTGCCTGGCCTTCAGTAAGAGAACTAATGTAGGCTCGTGCTGCATGGGGCCGCTGCTTCACAGCCTTTGGGGACTCCGTACCCCAGCTGGTTGGGCTGCAACATGGTGGCTGCTTCCATTCGGATACTTCTGACAGCAGCCCTTGCAACTAGGCGGCGAAGGGTATTACCAACGGCAATGGGTCTGATCCCTCCACCTTCTATTTCAGGGCACATAGGGATGCACCAAAGAAAATTTTATTTGATTTCCTCAGGGATTAACCCGGCGAGGCAGTTGTTGACAAACGTTGTGATTTCTGTCAGGAGCGCCTCTGCAGCTGGGCCAGGAACAGGGTTCACCATTTCCTTCACATGTTGAGGTCTTACCCCTGTGTAGCCTCCTGAGGAGCCCGGGGGAAATGAAATGATAGCTTTGTAAGCCTCTGACTCCCGGAGGACGAGAGGTTCCTGGTTAGGGGGGACCCTGACCTGTGGGGGAAGGACCCCCTACGGCCCTAAGGAATGTTTTCTCTCAGTGCTTGGGCTGTGGTTTCATCCCTGGGTAAAAAAAAACAGACTTCTTCTATTTCCTGTTTCAGAATATCGGTGAGGCACTCTTACTTCAATTTAAAAAAAAAATGAGAATTCTCTTGTTGACAGTGATTAAGGAGTTTTTGAATTCTGATGTGAATATAGAACAAGCGCTTCTGTGGACGAGTAATGTTAATAAATTCTCTTACTTTTTCGGCTTTGCTTTTGGGTCAATCTAAAATTCTCTTCTTCCTCTCGCAAAATTACGACCATGTATCTCTACTACCATTATTCTTTTGGTGTGCAGAAAGTGTTGCATGTTAGCCTCTTGAATATATGATGTGTAATTATCTTCAACATTTGCCTGGGGGATTTGAACCTTCATGTTGATGTTATCCTTTTCAGCCTAATATGTAATTCTTTTCTGATCCTAAAACCGGTTATATATACGGACACGGTAGTTATGTATAACTCACGGTAGTGTAACAATTATTCAACTCTAAATGAGTATCTTAGTGTAGAGTTATGAATGTATTACTGTATACCAACTGTGGATGAATTGTGTGTGTTTACGCTTGATGATCTCCCTAATATATTGTTTACCGTTGCTTTGCGATAATTGGAGATGGTTATTTTACACAAATCAGCATATGATAATCTAGTTCCCCAAAACAAAAATTTCCACGATATACCCAAGATTTAAAAAACTACTTTTCTTCTTATTCGTGAGGGAGTATTTAGAGTGTCTAAATCTGTGATTAAGTTTCTAATTGTTTTCTTCTAAATCTGTGTGTTTCAGCATTAAACACACTCCCTCTAATGTCTACCATTGATCCTTTCATCGCTATTGCCTGGAGCTCCTTTATATCTCCCCATTCCCCTTCTCCCTCTCTTTCACAGGCTTTACCCTCCTCCTTTCTTTCGCTTGCCTTTTCCTCTCTCTTCCATCGGCTCTGGGGTATATACAGCTTCCAGCCCGCGTTGCTAGTCAGAGTGAGAGGTTCAGAACACAACCCGGTGTTATTGGTCGTTTTACTAGCAGTGATGGTGGTGGGGAGCTGAAGCCAAACAGTTAATGGGAGAGGGAGTGGAATGGAAGGAAGACGCACGGAAGGGAAGACAAGTGGGAAAGGAGAAGGAGACAGGAAGAGGAGAAATATGAAGGGTTGAAAGAAACCAACGAGAGAAAATCAGAGAAATAAAATGTGGGTAGCAAATAGCCAAGAAGTGTAATAAACAGAGGCAAACGGAACTGATATATGCAAATACTATCCTTCTTACTAATGTATTGATGCTTAGCTCATATCAAAGTTATTCCCTCGACACGGAAGATTTCTTTCACTCGATGTCTCATAACTACAGCGGAAACTCGTACGATATTTCCCAGGAGAACTCAAACTTATATTAATATATCGACTGCGTGGGTCTTATTCAGACCACACGCTCGTAAACACACACACACACACACACACACACACACACACACACACACACACACACACACACACACACACACACACACACACACACAAAGGGAGCCGGTGGACGTGAGGATAGCACACTGGACAAGTAATCCTGTGGCCCGGGTTCGATTCCCAGCGCCGGCGAGAAGCAAAAATGGGCAAAAGTTTATTTCACCCTGATGCTCCTGTTACCTAACAGTAAATAGATACCTGGGAGTTAGACAGTTGTTACGGGCTGCTTCCTGTGTGTGTGTGTGTGTGTGTGTGTGTGTACTCACCTATATGTGCTCACCTATATGTGTCTGCAGGATCGAGCATTGACTCTTGGATCCCGCCTTTCGAGCATCAGTTGTTTACAGCAATGACTCCTATCCCATTTCCCTATCATACCTGGTTTTAAAATTATGAATAGTATTGGCTTCCACAACCTGTTCCTTAAGTGCATTCCATTTTCCCACTACTCTCACGCTAAAAGAAAACTTCCTAACATCTCTGTGACTCATCTGAGTTTCTAACTTCCATCCATGTCCCCTCGTTCTGTTACTATTCCGTGTGAACATTTCGTCTATGTCCACTCTGTCAATCCCTCTGAGTATGTGTGTGTGTGTGTGTGTGTGTGTGTGTGTGTGTGTGTGTGTGTGTGAAAAAAATAGTAGTTAGTAACAGTTGATTGATTATAACAGAGTAGGAGTAACAGTTGATTGATAGCAACAGAGGGTCGTAGTACAGTGGACTAAGGCTCATCTGGGAACATCCCGTGCATAGGTTCGAACCCTCATCAGGGCGCTTGAGGATTTGTTCATGTACGCTATATAGTTTGAGGTGTTCAGAAATATTGCTTAACTATAATCGGATAATTTCTGTCGCAATACAACGTATGTTTCTTAAGCAGTTTTTGGATATCAGTGGATAACGTTGAAACATTGAATAGCTAACTAAATATATATATATATATATATATATATATATATATATATATATATATATATATATATAATATATATATATATGCGAACAAACCTGAATGGTCCCCAGGACTATATGCGACTGAAAACTCCCACCCCAGAAGCGACTCGAACCCATACTGCCAAAAGCAACGCAACTGGTATCTACAGGACGCCTTAATCCGCTTTAGTACCAACTTGGTACTAAAGCCAGAAGGAATTTTACTGCACCCAAATGAATCTCTGGAAAGCGCAACTGGATTATTTTCCCGCTAATGGGATTGATTAATCATATATTTTCTCCAAGAGAGAGAGAGAGAGATATTACAGTCCCGTTGAAACACAGGAATCTCGTAGCTCACTGACCCGGAATTGTTTAAGTACCAAGCAATTCATATCTCAAAACGGAGTGACGGATAAATCTGAGACGATATCGGCGAGAGAGCTTCTCATTGTGTGTGTGTCGTCAACCGTGGGAGAGATCCCATGGTGTATTTTGTGTTGTTCTGCAGCTCCCACCATCTGAGGTGCATGTCCAATACACATCCGTCTTAAAAAGAAATACAAGTTTTCCATGGAAAATAATTTTACATTGAAACACGCTCGTGCGTCCATGCACTCACACGCAAACACACAAATGTTTATATATATATATATGAATGAAAACTCACACCCCAGAAGTGACTCGAACCCATACTCCCAGGAGCAACGCAACTGGTATGTACAAGACGCCTTAAACCACTTGACCATCACGACCGGACAAAATGAGGTGATAGCCGAAGCTATTTGAACCACCCCACCGCCGGCACCCGGATGGTTATCTTGGGCATAGCATTTTACCAAATCACCTCATTCTTTGGGGCACACGTGAGGAACACAAATGCGAACAAGCCTGAATGGTCCCCAGGACTATATGCGAATGAAAACTCACACCCCAGAAGTGACTCGAACCCATACTCCCAGGAGCAACGCAACTGGTATGTACAAGACGCCTTAAACCACTTGACCATCACGACCGGACAAAATGAGGTGATAGCCGAAGCTATTTGAACCACCCCACCGCCGGCACCCGGATGGTTATCTTGGGCATAGCATTTTACCAAATCACCTCATTCTTTGGGGCACACGTGAGGAACACAAATGCGAACAAGCCTGAATGGTCCCCAGGACTATATGCGAATGAAAACTCACACCCCAGAAGTGACTCGAACCCATACTCCCAGGAGCAACGCAACTGGTATGTACAAGACGCCTTAAACCACTTGACCATCACGACCGGACAAAATGAGGTGATAGCTAGCCGAATCTATTTGAACCCACCCACCTCGGGCCGGCACCCGGATGGTTATCTTGGGCTAGCATTTTATACCAAATCACCTCATTCTTTGGGGCAGCACGTGAGGAACACAAATGCGAACAAGCCTGAATGGTCCCACAGGACTATATGCGAATGAAACTCACCACCCCGAAGTGACTCCCCGAAACCCATACGTCCCAGAGAGCCAACCGCACTGGTATGTACAAGACAGCCTTAAACCACTTGACCATCACGACCAGGGAACAACATGAGTTGACAGCCGAAGCTATTTGAAACACCCCCAAGCCGCCGGCACCCGGATGGTATCCTTGGGCAAAACTTTGTACCAAATCACCTCATTGCTTTGGGGCCAACAGTGAGGAACACAAATGCGAACAAGCCTGAATTGGGTCCCCAGGGACTATATGCGAAGTGAAAACTCACAGCCCCAGAAGTGACTCGAACCCCATACGTCCCAGGAGCAAAGCAAACTGGTATGTACAAGACGCCTTAAACCACATGACCATCACGGACCGGACCAAAGATGAGGTGTTTGAGGTAGAAATGGCTATGCCCCAAGATAAACCATCCGGGTGCCGGCGTGGGGTGGTATTCAATAAGGCCTTCGCTATCACCTATTTGTCCGGTCGTGATGGCGAAGTGGTTTAAGGCGTCCTTGTATTACAGTAGCATTGCTCCTGGGAGTATGGGTTCGAGTCACTTCTGGGGTGTGAGTTTTCACTTCGCATATAGTCCTGGGGACCATTCAGGCTTGTTCGCATTGTGGTTCCTCACGTGTGCCCCCAAAGAATGAGGTGATTTGGTAAAATGCCTATGCCCAAGATAACCATCGAGGTGCCGGCGGTGGGGTGGGTTCAATATGACTTCGGCTATCACCCTCATTTGTCCGGTCGGTGATGGTCAAGTGGTTTAAGGCGTCTTGTACATACCAGTTTCGTTTGCTCCTGGGAGTATGGGTTCGAGTTCACTTCTGGTCGTGGGCGTTTCCATTCGCATCCTATAGTCCTGGGGACCATTCAGGGTGTTCGCATGTGGTTCCCCGTGTGCCCCAAAGAATGAGGTGAATTTGGTAAAATGCTATCCCAAATTAACCATCCGGGGCCGGCGGTGGGGTGGTAAATAGCTTCGGCTATCACCTCATTTTGTCCGGTCGTGATGGTCAAGTGTGTTTAAGGCGTCTTGTACATACCAGTTGCGTTGCTCCTGGGAGTATGGGTTCGAGTCACTTCTGGGGTGTGAGTTTTCATTCGCATATAGTCCCTGGGGACCATTCAGGCTGTCTCGCAATAATTAGTGTATCCATCACGTAGTGCCACAGAATAGTGATATGTTATAATTATCGATATCGTATATATATCTCTATGTCGTATAGTAGCCAGAAGCACTTCTCAGCCTACTGATGCAAGGCCCGATGTGCCTAATAAGCCAAGTTTCATGACCATTACTTTGTTGTGTCGACTACCTAACCTATCTACACCTAACCTAACTTTTCGGCACCTAGACTAACCTAACCTAACGATAAAGGTTAGTAGGTAGGTAGTGGTTGGTTGGTTCGGTATGATACTACGTTTTTAATTGTAAACTCCAATAACATAAAAAACTTAACTCAACATCGATGAAATGAATAGGCTTGTATCTTTTTCTAAGAAAAACTTTAGAAAAATTATCAATTATTGAAAAAACTTGGCTTATTACAAATCGGGGCCTTGCATAGAGCCTAGAATGAGTTTCTGGCTACTAAGGTACGAACATATATATAGTATATCTATATAGTTATACTATATGAACTTCTATATATATATATATATATCATATAGTATATATATATATAGTATATATAGATTATAATATATATATTTGACATTAAATCAGGATTTGTTACGGGCGTTTTCACGGTATCGCTTCCTTCCTTTCCCTCCTTGTTTTTCCCCTCTCCTCTTTCCTGCCCTTCTCTTTCCTCATTCGTTTGTATGCAAGACATTCCAAAGGCTAGAGGACACAGCTGTGTGAGGGATCAGGACTTTGCATACAATTTGGCCACAAGAGGTCAGATTGGTGACACCACAAAAGCCGAATAGGAACATATTCCAGGAAGCAATTAGATATAATTAAATAATTGACATGAGAACAGAGCTACTTGTCTGTGTAGAGCACATATTTAAAACCATTTTCGAATTAAACTGTGCTTCTGCAAATTATTCTCCATTTAACAAGGTCAAGTATATATACTATTTTGCAATTAGACCTGTCACTAATATGTCATTGTCTCGTTAACGTAGCAGGTTCGATTCTCGCAAAGGATATACACTTTTGGCAAGTTTCTTTCACTCATTTATCAGTTCACCCTGAAGCTAATCAACTATAGGAGTTGCATATTGAAACCAGGGTAGTAGTTAGCCTAGAGAATCTCAGATGGGCAAAACAGGCTTTCTGTTTTCATCGTGGGAAGCCAAACACCAGAAGCTAGTACTCACCGAGCAAGCAATGACAGTCCTTCCTCCAATGATGCCTGTGATATGGATCAAGAAAATATAACGAAAAAGCTTCTTCTGCCTTAACTTCAATTATCGGACTTGATACGCTGACTTTCTTATTTAGACTACACACTGCCAATGCCACGTTTCTGACTTGTCTTGGCAATGAGACCATCCGTTCACTACGGCTTGCACATTAGCCAACAGTAGAAATAAAACCTCTCGGTGCACGAAACAATCTAAAAATCCATATAATACAGCTACCAACGATTTGATTACTCTGAATAAAGCCTCTTAAAAGTTCGATATAGTCGTAATTGCTTGGTGCTTCTCCTGATAGTTCCTTTGCCTTCTAAAATAGCCTGTACAGGGCTTCCGAAAAATCTCCTTTCAAAGCGAGGTGGTGTCAGTCACAGATGCAGGTGAATCGCCCCCAGCAATACCTGGTCGTTTTTATCACAGCTGCCCCCAAAGGAGTTATAACAAATCATTAATAAGCAATTATTCTTACCAAGACTACCGAGTTTCGGATTCGCATAGAGAGGCAGCCCAGTGACCACCACCATCCTATCCACTTGGCCGGCACGTGAAGCAAACTCTCGAGAACCAATCCGGCGAAACAGGCCTGTTGATTTTCCAGCATTGAGCACCATGCACCTGTTGGCCGTATTGACTGGCTAAGACACGTCACGTGAAGAGACGGCCGAACTGACTTCAGATCACCATTTACATCCTCAACTAAACAAACATATACCTAACAGCTTTTAATAGCCTGAAACAAAAACCAAAGTACACGAACAACTCCTCTACAGAGGCAGAAGAACGTCGTCGTTTGAAACCTTTCAAAAGAAGGAGAGAAAGTTAATGGTGTTGATTACTCTCACAGAAGTAGAATAACTGCAGAGGGGCTAGCACATCAACCCAAACTGCCAAGTTTGTTATTAACCTTCTGAGAACTGTACACTATCGCAGACTCGGTTA
>WNGS01158745.1:14190712-14206529 GCA_020271785.1 Procambarus virginalis | reverse complement strand
ACTCCTGTAACATATCATTTACGTAAATTAGAAAGAGGAATTGGGCCCACACCGATCCTTGAGGTACTCCACTCGTTACTGTTCGCCAATCCGACTTCTCGCCCCTTACCATTTATCTCTGGCTCCTTCCTGTTAGGTAGTGTATTCGCCATGCTAGGGCTTTCGCTTACTCCTTGCCTGCCTCTCAAGTTTGTATAGCAGTCTCATGTGCGGTACTGTATCAAAGGCCTTTTGGCAGTCAAGAAATATGCAGTCTGCCCAGCCTTCTCTGTCCTGCCTTATCCTTGTTACTTTGTCATAGAATTCTAAAAGTTTGTTAGGCATGATTTCCCTGTCCAGAACCCATGTTGGTGCTTGTTTTACAAACCCAATGCTCTCCAGGTGCTCAACAAGTCTTAGCCTAATTATTTTTCAAGATTTTGCAGGGGAGATGCTTGTCAGTGATAGGGTCTGTAGTTAAGTGCCTCCTCCCTATCACCTTTCTTGAAAATCGGTACGACATTTGCCTCCTTCCAGCAACTGGGCAATTCTCCTGACATAAGTGACTCATTAAAGATCATTGCCAGAGGCACGCTGAGAGCCTGCGCTGCCTCTCTCAGTATCCACGGTGGTACTTTGTCAGGTCCAACCGCTTTAGTTGCATCCAGTGTTGTCAACTGTTTCATTACCTCCTCTGCTGCCACCTCTATATCTGATATAGTCTTTCATCTAGGGTAATCTCTTCTAACAATGGGAGCCACTCAGGCTCGGTTGTGAACACTCCATGGAAACTTGCATTCAGTACCACGCAGATTTCATTGTCGCTTTCTGTATACGTCCCTTCTGTTTTCCTCAGTCTTGTCACTTGGTCATTTACCGACATCTTCCTTCTTATATGGCTATGTAGTAATTTAGGTTGTTTTCTCGCTTTGATTGCAATATCATTCTCATAATTTCTTTCCGACACTCGTCTTATGTTAATGTGATCGTTCCAACTCTGCTACATCTAATCCTGTTGTCTTCAGTCCTTTGCCTTTTGTACTTCCTCCACTCCCTCCTTCTTCTCACTTTTGCTTCCTGACATTGTCTATTAAACCATGGGTTATTATATTCCCTCCTGCTTTTTTCCTTTACTGTTGGAATAAATCTCTCTTCAGCCTCCTTGCATTTCCATATGACTTGGTACATCATATCTTGCACTGTTTTTCCCCTAATTTCTTCCTCCCACTGCACTTCTCCCAGGTAGTCCCTTGTCCTCCTGTAGTCCACTTTCCTGTAATCAAGTCTCCTTTCTCGGACCTCTTGTCCTTTGGTCGCAATTTTAAGCTCCATCATGTAGTCAAAGACTAGGACACAATGGTCACTGGCTCCTAGAGGTATCTCATGTTCCAAATGCTCGATGTCTTCTACATTCTGGGTGAAAATGAGGTCAAATATACTGGGCGCATTCTCTCCTCTTTCCCTAGTGTCTTACTTCACATGCTGTGTTAGGAAATTCTTGTCAATAACGTCTACCAGCTTCGCTCCCCAGGTCTCCTCCCCGCCATGGGGATTCCTCGTTTCCCAATCTATCTCTCCGTGATTTTGGTCCCCCATAACCAGCAGTTTCGCTCTCATTCTATGCGCTATAGTTGCTGCCCTCTGCAGTTCATCTATACATGCCTTGTTGCTGTCCTCATACTCCTGCCTGGGCCTTCAACTGTATGGTGGGGGATTGTAGAGTATCAAGATTACATTTGTGTGTGTGTATTCACAGGTTTCTAAAAATCAACAAGTTAAATGACTACGATACTCGAAATGAACCAGAAGATAAAATACACTTAACCATGTTTGTAGAACACTAATTTAATCTGTAAACAATGTAGTCGAGGACTAAGATCTTCAACTTGGGTTTTTATTGTAGCAATATGAAACGATCCCAATAGGTTAAGGTCAAATCTAAAGCAACTGGAAGTTAGTACAGTAAGTCCTTAAATGTGAGTGAGGGACTCATATTCTCACAGGGTTATGAGGTTATGAGTGTTATGAAAACTGAAAATAATTGTTTGCAATATGTGAAAATTTGGAAATTACCTCATTTTTTTTCTGTATCTAATAAGTCATTTTTCTTGTAATATTTTTATTATTAAATATGCTCTTGCAAAAGTGTAATCTCCATATCAAATGACTTTTAGTCAGAGGAAAGGTTTGGAGCGATATTCAGGTATTAACAGTATTCATTGAAAAAAATTTCGGAGAATTATTAATAGCGTAACGCCAGTCTTTAGAGTCCGGGTGTCAGATGAAGAAAAATAAATTAATGTGAGAAGAAATGTGTATTTAAGATAACCACCTAATTCCTAACCAGCCAATTAAAACTAAGCCATTATGCATAAATTGATATATACAAATGTCATATATCGATATATATTACGCAAATATTCCCCGACCGCGGCCTCCACAGAGAATGACTTAGCAGAATGACCTTGTTGGCCAAGAAGTCATAATTCAATAACGGCTAATAAATAACATGTAACAGAGCTGTCAATAGTGGTCTCGTGGGGGGTCATAATTCACACCGTATATTGCCCAGTTATTTGTTACTATTGACATACAGAGGCCGGATCTTCCGCCCTGTGTTGAGATCTCTGTGTGTTGTGTGTGTTGCTGTACGGAGTGTTGTGTCGTGTCGTACGACAGAGGGTGTACGTCCAGTCTCTTGTGTGTAACTTCTGAGAAGAAACACCCCTGCATCATTGTTAGTTTTTGTTTATTTTAATGAGATATAAATTCATTACTGAAGAGAAGGTATTATTCTGCACTCGAAGACAAACATTAAAATACGCTCAAACAAAAATTAAATCATTAGTAGTGTATTAAATAATTCATGCAGTATAATACTTTCAAGTGTTGTAAAGAAGACTTTACAGCATTAATTTTAAGATCAACTTAATACATAAAAGTCTTTTTTATCATTGTAGATTAATTTATCGCAAATTTAACGATAATTTATTTAAAGGTTGAATTTTTTGAAAATTTTACATCAACCAAATTTAAAGGTTAAATTTTTATTTTTTGCATGGGAGTTCTTGCGCCGGTGTTAACCCTTTGGTTGGCCTTGTAAGTGTTATGAACCACTGTTTCACAGTGGCCAGTTTCCTTACTATGGGAGTCATTATGAACTACGTCACTGTGGGAGACATGGTGAACTAATATACCTTGCATTATTAATGACAACGAATGTCGAGGACGGCAGCAAATAGGCTCGATGTTCCCTGTTTTAACTGAATCAACAAGCTGATTAATAACAAAATTTGACGAATAAATCTCGTGTAAAAAAAAATCATTTATTCAGAATTTGTTGAATTAGTTCATTGTTGATACAGAGTTGGGGGGGGGGTTACGGACGTGGGGGGGGGGGTTAGGGGTGATAGGAAGGGACGAAATAAAAGTGAAGTTTTAAGTCTGCCTCAAAACTTTTCCTGTTGGCGAGTTATATAAGATAAGCAATGCCTAGGGAGGACTGTGCCAGAACTGGCCACACGAGAAAGCAGCCATTTCGGGTTAAAATGAATGATCTAAGAAGTCCAGAGAACTTATCAGGGGAAGCTTGCTAAGGAGGCGGGGGAGAATTAAGACGATGTTCTAAAGAAAATGTTTAATGGCTCTTTCTTGCGATATGAATAAAACTAGTGACGGTAAGAAATAGAAAGTTGAAATAGAAATAGAAAGTAAAATTACAAGCTATAGAAAATACTATAACAGAGTTTTATGGAGATACCGCAAGGTCTACCCTGAAGTAAATTTATATATATTTGTATACTTATATTATATATTTGTATACTTATATATTATATACATGTATACTTATATATTATATATTTATATACTTATATATTATATATTTGTATACTTATATATTATATATTTGTATACTTAGCAAGTGTTCCACTCAACATATTTGGTTCACTATGACCGCACTGCGGGCGTCGTTGGTCCTATAGTGAAAGCTTTCTTTGTTTCCTTTTTCTTAGCATCAGAATGTAGATGAGTGCTCAAGTTACCAAAATTCATGGTAAGGAAACTCTAGTAATTATTAAAGGACATATTTGCTACAACGTTTCATTTCACTCTGGAACATCTTCAGAAAAATAATGAATACAAGAGATTGATTGATGAAAATTAAGCCACCCAAAAGGTGGCATGGGCATGAATAGCCCGTAAGGTAAAAAAGGTAAAACCTAGGTTAAATACTCATGTAAAAGGATCGAGAGAGTATAGGGTGAGGTGGTGAGGCCAGCAAAATATAGGGTAAAGGTGAGGGGCCAAGCACACGGGACACAGCTCTGCTTCTGTGCCAGGTAAGTCCACTACGGGCTCACCATAGCCCGTGCTACTTGCCCCGTTCCTGTGCCAGGTAAGTCCACTACGGGCTCACCATAGCCCGTGCTACTTGCCCTGCTCCTGTGCCAGGTAAGTCCACTACGGGCTCACCATAGCCCGTGCTACTTGCCCCGCTCCTGTGCCAGGTAAGTCCACTACGGGCTCATCATAGCCCGTGCTACTTGCCCCACTCCTGTGCCAGGTAAGTCCACTACGAGTTCACCATAGCCCGTGCTACTTGCCCCGCTCCTGTGCCAGGTAATTTACGGTCTCACCATTGCCCGTGATACTTGGAACTTGCTCCGAGTAGCTGAATCTGTAACAACAACAACAGGGCGAATCAAACATCGGGTTACGCGATGGGTAAAACTCTGCTGTTCTTGGTGGAGAGTGAGACCTCGTTAAAGACGTTGTCATTATTAAGTGATATGTGGTGAGATATAGGTCTAAGTGTCGGCAAGGGAGTGAAATGGTTCGAAACCCGCTATCAGTGCATAATGCACACAAATGTTAAAATACTACTTGTTTTTCTTATCTGTTGTCTTATCTATCTTATCTTATCCAACTTATCTGTTGTCTACCTGTCGTTGGTCCCGGGGATCAACATTCCCGAAGCTTGGTCACTGACGAGGCTTCTTGGTTGGTGGTCTGGTTTACCAAGCTGTTGGACGAAGCCGCACGCAGCCTGTCCTCCAACAGCTTTGACCAATTATACATTTAATTAAAAAAATGTCTTAACAAAACCAATCCTAAATTATGTAAATCTTTTATTGACACACAATAAATAGTTAATGATGTTTTTTTAATACATGTCAGTTATTCGAAACTCTTAAAATTATATTTTTGTAACTGTAAATTTCTATTGCAAGTACAAATATTAGTCTTTAACACTGCCATCTACAGGTTATATCTAGAAAATATCAATGTTGCATGCAACAATGCATGGCGAGCTAATATATAAATAGACTTTTAAATTCAAAATAAATACAATTTAAAACGTACAACATTTTTTTTTCTTTAGCCATTTCCACGAACAAAACTTTTCATAACAACAGGACTCCATTGGTAGAAGACAATATATAAAACGACGTATGCAGCCTAGCTAACATTTTCTATTGAACCTACACGGCGTTCGGAAATATCATAGCTGGCAGCCACAATCCAATTTGTACCTGTTATTCCCGTTCTTGCTTTGGTCGCGGTAGCATTGTTCTTCTGTCCATTTTCCGGCCCCCTCTCAATGCAAACGGAATTCACAACAGCGTGAAGATTACACTCTGAAATTTCTGAGGCACTGTGATGGCACTCAACAGCATTTTGTTTTGCTTTCAACTCTTCCTGTCGAGTGAATATATACATATGTATATATGCACACTTTTACATATACACAATATTATATATATATATATATATATATATATATATATATATATATATAAACATATGTCGTACCTAGTAGCCAGAACAAACTTCTCGGCCTACTAAGCAAGGCCCGATTTGCCTAATAGACCGAGTATTTTTTTTTATTTCCCACAAAAAGTTTCCAATTGGTTTATTTCAGTTATTAATTATGATATTATATTAGGAACATAAATTATTATCTTAGTTTTATTAGTTTAGGTTAGGTTAAGAAAGGTTAGGTTAGGTAAGGAAGGGTTGGTTAGGTTCGGTCATATATCTACCTTAGTTTAAACTCAAATTAAAAATTATTAAATCATACATAAGGAAATGAATTGCTTTATCATTTCATAAAAAAAGAATTAGAAAAATATATAAATTCAGGAAAACTTGGCTTATTAGGCAAATCGACCCTTGCATAATAGGCCAAGTATTGCATTCTGGCTACTAGGTACAACATATATATATATATATATATATATATATATATATATATATATATATATATATATATATATATATATATATATATATATATATATATATATATATATATATATATATATATATATATATATATATATATATATATATATATATATATATATATATATATGTCGTACCTAGTAGCCAGAACTCACTTTTTGGCCTACTATGCAAGGCCAGATTTGCCTAATAAGCCAAGTTTTCCTGAACTAATATATTTTCTCTAATTTTTTTCTTATGAAATGATAAAGCTACCCATTTCATTATGTATGAGGTCAATTTTTTTTTATTGGAGTTAAAATTAACGTAGATATATGACCGAACCTAACCAACCCTACCTAACCTAACCTAACCTATCTTTATAGGTTAGGTTAGGTTAGGTAGCCGAACAAGTTAGGTTAGGTTAGGTTAGGTAGGTTAGGTAGTCAAAAAATAGTTAATTCATGAAAACTTGGCCTATTAGGCAAATCGGGCTTTGCATAGTAGGCTGAAAAGTGCGTTCTGGCTACTAGGTACGACATATATATATATATATATATATATATATATATATATATATATATATATATATATATATATATATATATATATATATATATATATGCATCCAAGTGTGAAATAATCTCCCGCAACCAGGACATCACTGGGCAAATACAAAATGTTCTTCCAGACATTCTCGTTGTCGAGCCACCGAACTGCACTCTCCTGGGTGCCCCCATTGGCCCACGAGCAATCGAGGAGGTCCTGGCTGCAAAAATCACTGATCTAAAGAGAATGCTGGACAGGATTGACAAGATTGATGCCCATGATGCTCTCTTTCTCCTCACAAGATGCCTGTCTCTCCCTAAGTTGACGTACTTTCTGAGATGTTCTCTATCCTACAGCAGCCCTTAGTTAAATGTGTATGACACCCTTCTGAGGTCCATGCTGGTGAAAGTCCTGAACCTGCCATTGGACGACTCTCAGTGGGAGCAAGCAACCCTTCCTGTAAGACTCGGCGGCCTTGGTGTCTGCACAGCCTCCCAAATTGCTCTACCAGCCTTCCTTTCCTCCTCCCATGCATCGCACGACCTCGTCAGAGATATCTTACCTGCAACCCTAAGAGATTCAGCAGGAATACACGATCCTGCTTTCACTGAATGTTCAAATCAGTGGAATGTTCTCGCAGCCCCAGCAACCATTATAGAGCCAACAAAACAACACAAACAGTCCGGCTGGGACCACCCTCTAGTGGAAAAAGTAGCTGATGCCATGCTCAGCGCCGCAACATCAGACAAGGAGAAAGCCCGCCTCAGAGCAGTGCGTGCCCCCCATGCAGGAGACTTCCTCCTGGCAGTACCCATGTCAGCAATGGGCACGCGCCTAGATCCAGAATCCCTTCGTGTAGCAGTGGCCCCTCCGCCTTGGTGCCCCAATTCACACTGAATACAAGTGTATTTGCAACAGGGTGGAAGCAGACCAATACGGACTGCATGGGTTGCATTGCGGAAGCACAAAGGGCTGGCATGCAAGACACAACGAGGTCAATGACATCATCAAGAGAAGCCTCGTCTCAGCTAGGTGCCCAGCGGAGACAGAACCTCGCATCCTAGGGGTCCAGAACCCGGATTTCCCCGCACTTCGCCCTGATGGCATCACCATATACTCATGGAAGGAGGGTAGACAGTTGGTGTGGGACTACACATGTGTATCCACCCTGGCTGACACCTATGTACACTTCGGAGCTGATCAAGCAGGTGGGGCAGCCAACCACAGGGAAACAGCAAAATCTCTCAAATACAGGCGACTGGCAGGTCAATACATCTTTGTTCCCATAGCGTCTGAGACGCATGGCCCCTGGGGCAAGAGTGCCTTGGGATTTCTCAAGGAATTGGGTTCCAAGCTCATTGACGTCACCAGAGACCCAAGGGCTTTCAGTTTTTTGTTTCAGCGCCCCAGTGTGGCGATCCAGAGGGGAAATGCTTGCTGCGTCCTCGGTTCCTGTCCGGAAGCGGAGGAGCTTCAAGAGATCCATAACCTTTAGGCATTTGTCTTGTATGTTTTGTAACCTTTAAATACACAATAAAACATAAGAAAAAAAGGAAGGGGTGGTAGGAGAAAAGCACACAGAAACTGTATTGGAGGGGACCTACATTCCCTCCAATGCGTTATGTGTGATTTCCTCCGAGGCTATGGGTCCCCCTTCTTCCAGCCAGAGGTGGTACTCTTACAAAAATATATATATATATATATATATATATTATATATATATATATATATATATATATATATATTATATATATATTATATTTTATATTTATATATATATATATATATATATATATATAAGAGCACAAGACTCAAGGAAACTGCTGAAGGCCTATTGGCCCATATGTCTAAACTACGTTTGAAACAATGAATGGTTCCTAAGTCATTTATGTTACCCAGTAACTGGCTCCCCAAATCCACAACAGTATTTCCTAAATCTAAACTGATGCGATTTATATACATAGTTAAGTTTCATATAACTTACTTTGAGTTCGCCGCTTCTGCACTTCAGTCATCAATTTCCACAGGTAAACTTGGTAAGTACTAGTTAAGGTCAGTTATCTTTACAGCCACACTTATCTCCGGTGTTGTTCATTCAAGCATCATAGCAACAACATCTCTCTAATCTGCCCCTGTTTCTCTCTAACAAAACAAACGAACGCCTGTCCGTTTGTGTTCCTCTCACTTAACACTTTGTCATTATTTTTCCCAGATTTTTCTCTATCCTACTCTTCCTAAATTTTCTTAATTATTCTTATCTTCTCGACCTTTTCCTTCTTCCACCATTTCTTCCTTCTCCTCCTCCTCTTTAACTTGCTAATTATAAAGTTTTTCTCGACACATTTTCCCAGCCTTGACTCAATAACATTCACTNAAATTACCGTCGACGCTGACCGCATCTGTGACTGGTTGTCTAATACGTCACCGATTTCCCTGGGGCATTGCATGTCCTGCTGCAGTCAGGTCAAAGGGCATTATCCTCGCTCTTTTACTTCTTGTGCATCATTATTCTCACAGGTGTAACATTCATAGCCATCATTATACTCGTAATAACTAGAATACATTGCCAAACTTCTTAAGTTAAGTGCAAACGACGATACTTGGAACTAACTGAACCAAGGTCTAATCGAATTAGTTTGGGTTATTTCCGTTGAACTATTGGATGTCGTTATGAAAAATAACCAATTATCTCATTATTTCAACCAGTTAGACAAGTGAAGGAAAATATAAGACCCCTGAATGTACCTAAACGCGCTAGAAAAAGTGTAATTGTGAGTTATTCGGATTTATCAATTTGAAAAATAAGTATAATGTCCTGTTTATCATCACATTGGTATTTTCTTTAGGAATGTTTACATTATAAATGGAAGCGTATAGACTTGCCAGAAATGAAATGGGTTATATTGACAGAAATATATATACGTTTAGAATGATTTCGTCTACGAGGGAGTACTGACAAGGTAACTTAATTATATAAGAATAAAGGATACTGAAGATTGCGTATTGATCCACTGAGACACATTTATATCCATCCAGAATCATTACATTCATGTCTCAGTACGGGCTCGCCATAGCCCGTGCTACATGGTGTTTTGTTCCAGGAGCTGCATGGAACTTTTGTTCCAGTAGTTGAATCTAAGAAAACAACAACATCATGTCTCAGCTAATCCTCCTAAGATTTCTCAACGTCAAGAAACTGTCGTACTAAAGTGCCCTAATCCTAACCTACCAAAGGACCCAAAACAGACAACGGGATAGTACGTTAATTTCGCGAACCGCTTCCAATTTTTTTTTTAGTACGACGATTTTTTGCCCTGGGTAAAGTATACGTCTAAATGCGACGCTCTATTAGGGAGAATTGCTTGTCTTTTTCTTGAAACAGTTTAGCGATCCTACCTATAGTATATGGGAATATGCCATATATTAAATATATGGCATACATATACTCTTTCAATTACTTATTCATGAGAAAATAATCTACTCTTCCGAAGTACTCTTTTTCAGTGTTACAAATTAACTATTGTTTTATAAACAACCTCATTAATTTTTCTCCTTCTGAATATTTCATTGCGAAGTAGGACACAGCCATTAAGAATTACCGGAATGCTATAAACAGCCTCGACATTATTATTTATGTGGTCATGACGTTTGAACTTTATCACTCCTTTGGCACCAAGCTCTATTGATCAGTATGAGGAAAGTGCCCATTCAGTCACCTGCGATGGTATACTAGTGCTATTAACTCAGCTGCAGTACCTCACCATTTCGTCATCGCCTGCGTCACCATCATATTACCGCGTCACTACTTGTGTCATCAATAGGTCATCGTGGTGTGATCAATCACAATCAAGTCACAATCTACGCCACAATCATCACTACGCCAATTCTGCTACCTGGTCGCGTCACCAAGAGCTTGGCTCGGCCAAGATATATTACTTACGTATAGGTAAGTAATTATCAATAGCAGACGCCAAGCTAGATGAACTATTTGCACCTCCGTATTGATTTTATATTTTAAAATAGTCTTGTTCTTATATGCTGACATATATATGGTCCTGAGCCTATTTATTTATAATACAGTTATCAGATATCAGCTAGACATTATTGAAATAGCCATATCCCAATGCAAAAATTATCTTGAGGTCATGAATAGCAAGAATTTGAAATCCCTAAAAATGAGGAATAGAATATTGGATCATATACAGAAAGTTAGCAATAAGATGCCCATTGTTATTCTTTAGCTATATATTACCCTTAGCTAGACCCTATTTAGATTATGCAGTCTAGTTCTCCTCGCTGTTCTATAGAAAGAATATATTTTCTCTTAAACGTTTAACGATGGACGATAAAGTTAATCCCAAGTATTAGAAATCGTCCAATACGTGTAGAGAGTTGGAAAGCCAAAGATATAGAAAACAGGTTAATATAATTAAAATCTAAATTAAATACCAGTAAAAAATTTAACGCTAAAAAAATGGATATAAATGTAATAACTTTTTTATTCGCAAAGTTAGGGGTAAATGTTGAAATAGGGTGTTGGTTTAAGTAAACAATTTCAAACAAAAAACATAATATGAGTGTGTAGTGCAATCCAATTAGAATTTAGCGGTTTCCGTTATTCCTATATATGCTTATATTATGGCAAGTATCTGACCATATCCTGATCCCTTTGTAAGTGTTATGGAAGACTTGACTTGGCATAATAGCTTGGTTCTTTCTCCTGATAGTTCCACACCCCTCTGACCAGACAAGGAACCGAGTCTGTGTATTAGATTAATTAGTCACCAATTGAATTCCAAGCAAATCTGGAATCTAACTTGCTTCCTTGGATTTCCCAAGAACAAGCAGTACTATTCAGATGATAGTACGTGTGCCTGGCGAGTCTAGAAATGAGAGTTCGAATCCATTGTATGACTTCGTATTACATCTGTGAAATAATATTGTTCTTGTGATTTCATTATGCTCTTTAAATACTTTATGATAACCAGAGAATACTAATCTATATTTCCTGCTTCCAGTTCATTGCACGAATATTTACGCATTTAATATTAAAATCGTAAAATTTTGACGTAGAGAACTAACCTCAACAGTTTGCTGACTCCATTAAAGTTTTAACTTTTTGTTTGACTTCACCTTGGACTACGATTTGGGCTTTTAATATATTCTATTAAGAGGAATCGATTTAGTGTGAAGGGAGAATGGGTTCTCTTCATATATAAGCCCATATATTTACATGCTCATACATACAGATATAAGCCATAAATATTTAGTTACACAAACATCTTTACTCATATTTCTATGAACAGAACCTTGAATTTATCGCACATAAAATGAGACCTTTAAATTAGTAGACCATTACCCATGAGTCTTTTCTTAAAGTATTAGTACGACTTTGTGCATCATAGGAGTAAGGAAAAGCAGAAAGCTACCATTTTCAGTGACATTCTTCTATAAAAATTTGTTTTTCAGTTTCCAATTAAAAGGCATACAAACCATTAATATTTACAACAATTACATATGTGAGCATTTCTGCTTACTCCCTATTCCACTTACCCGCTCCCATTACACAAAAAGTTGAATAATATACTAAAAAACAACATTAATATTCTATACACACATATTAGTATATCAATATATCCATATACTTTTTTCTCATACCATGACAGATGTTTATAACGCGCTGGGAAATTTTTTGCCTAAAATGTATTTATATGGTAATGTTTTTAAAAACTCTGAAGTTGACTTGGGTTTTTAAAGCGCGTTTATTAATACAACCGGTACCAGGTCATTCTGACTATACATAAATCCATCATCTTTTGGGTCCCCGTATAATACAACGAAATACAGCGCCTGTAGTTTAGTGCACTTATAACAAATACACTCACTATCTGTTGCATGAAAGTGCATTTATAGAAATTACAGAGTCTTACCTGTTGTATTTAAGTTCACCTATAATAACAACAGGACTTAGAAGGGAAAAATGTAGTATGATAATGAAATTATGCTTCAAGTTGCAGCCCCAGTCTACTCGTATTTAAATTAATGCTTCTCAAAGAAAATTATTGAGCATCAATACCTGTAGACGGCGCAGTGTCTTGACAGCTGTAAAAACACAGACACACGCGGTTAATGGCATCTTTGCATGTCGTGGCCAGAACGTGTAGAAGTAAATTACAATACATATTTAGTCTAGAACGTATAGGATCATGCAATAGTTCCGGAATGAATAGGAACACGCATAAATGCAGGTCAGTACCGTCTTGGGCTAGACGGTAGAGCCACAGTCTTACTTCATGCAGGTCGGCGTTCAATCCCCGACCGTTCAAGTGGTTGGGCCACCATTCCTTCCCCTCCGTCTAGTCCCAAATCCTTATCCTGATCCCTTCCAAGTTCTAAATAGTCGTGATGGCTTGGTGCTTTTCACCGCTGGTAGTTCCCTTCCTCAGTCTACAACGTGGAGATGCTCACAATATTACCGGAACGTGTAGCAACACGCAAGAATGCATGTTCATTCTGAAGGGAGCTATCAGGGGAAAGCGCGAAGTCATTACGACTATATGGCACTGGGAAGGGGTCAGGATAAGGATTTGGGATGGGACGGGGGAAAGGAATGGTGCCCAACCACTTGGACGGTCGGGGATTGAACGCCAACCTGCATGAAGCGAGACCGTCGCTCTACCGTCTAGCCCAAGTTGTATATTGTTCATTCTGAAGCATATAGGAGCACGCAAATGTGAGTTCATAAAGCCAGAACAAATCACATATAAACTTGTCTGGAGCTTAGACCAAAGAATGAAGAGTTGGTGACGTAATTATTGTGCAGAAAGGTAAACAAAAGATAAACTGATCGTAGGGTAAACATAGACACGCCACATAGACATAAACATAGTAAATATGGACATACAAGTATGATAGATATTTGCCTCAAGCAAATTTGTTTGCCTCATGCCAATTGGGCACAATGTAAATGTGTGGCCACGTCTGTGGCAGAAAATAATAATAAAAAAAAATGGCCACAATATCCAAACTTGTCATTATTTTAACGTTGAATTAATGTTACTCTTGACAATCATGCCAATGGGAAAGTGCGCTGAAAAACGTTTAAAGGAATTTCTATTGCTTTTGTTAGTAGTTTTAATATATTATAAGTTTTAATGACGTTAGGATATATGAATGCATAAACTGTTTGTTAAAAGTGCTTGAAATAATATCGGCTTAAAAAAAATTAAGATTAACTTCAAAGTATATAATTTTGCCCATTAAACATTAACTTTAACTGGACTTTAATTCTTTGATCACTAAATCAATATATATATATGCCTGATAATACATGCAGCTCTTTGCTTAACTTCGTTTTTTCCCTAGTGAAAAATGTTAGTACATTACTAGCCTGTTCCCAAACCTGTTAAAATATAAAATAGGTATCTGCCCATTACCAGAAGGTAAGTGACTGTCTATGAATTCTTAAAAATTGCTTAGTGTGTTTTACTTTGTCAAATGCTTTTAAAACAAAGAATAACAACTTCTACTTTCATAATATATTTCAGTGGAAATTTTAAATGCAGTGTATATGAGTTTACGTGACTATAAAACTTTTATATATATATATATAATGATGACCTGCAGTGGACCTTTATATATATATATATATATATTGATGACCTGCAGTGGAAACAAGCCTCTCTTCCCGTAAGACTTGGGGGCCTCGGAGTTCGAACAGCAACGCAAATCGCTGTTCCAGCCTTCCTGTCCTCCTTATCAGCATCCGACGACCTTGTGAAGGAAATTCTACCTGCCCACTTACATCAGCTGGCAGGTGTACATGATCCCAATTTTACACGCTGTGCCACAGAGTGGGCCTCTCGTGCAGGCCCATCACCTCAACCACCATCCCCAAAAGCCCACAGGCAATCCAGCTGGGATGGCCCCATTGTAGACAAAGTTGCTGCAGAGTGCCTGGGTGCTGCATCAACACAGCACGACATTGCTCGCCTCACAGCAGTAGCAGCCCCTCATGCAGGGGATTTCCTGTTAGCAACCCCAATGTCGGCAACTGGCACGCGTCTCACACCACACGCCCTCCGAATTGCTGTGGCCCTCCGCCTTGCTGCCCCAATCCACACCAGATATAGGTGTATTTGCGGCGAGGTGGTGGCTGACAGGTACGGCCACCATGGCCTACTCTGCCAAAGCACGGGAGGATGGCACTCGAGGCACAGTGAAGTTAACGACATCATCAAGAGGAGCCTCACCACAGCTGGATGCCCAGCCGAGAGAGAGCCTCGTTACCTAACGCCCCGTAACTCTGATGCTCTTATTGGTCGCCCGGATGGTATCACAGTGAACCCCTGGAAGAATGGCAAGCAGTTGGTATGGGACTACACGTGCGTATCAACCCTGGCTAACACCTACATTGACCTCAGTGTTGCACAACCAGGTGGCGCTGCCACCCACAGGGAAGCAGCCAAATCCCGTAAGTATAGAGAACTTGATCACCACTACAATTTTGTCCCCATTGCTTCTGAGACACTCGGCGCCTGGGGTAAAAGTGCTACCAGTTTTTTGAAGGAACTGGGTTCTAGGCTCATTGAAACAACAAGGGACCCTAGAGCTGCCAGCTTTCTTTTCCAGCGCCTCAGCGTGGCGATACAGAGGGGAAATGCGCACTGCATCCAGGGTTCCTGCCCGCCATCTGAGGAGCTGGAGGAACTCGACAACCTATGATAACCATCTTTGTAACCTATATGTAACTCCTTTTTGTAACACAGTTCAAATAAAGCAAATATATATGTGTACATACAAAAGAATGGGGGTGGTAGGAGAAGAAAATATTAGTGTTCAGTGAGAAACCACAAGGTCTCCTCTGAATACGTTTTATTTTCTTCTCCGAGGCTATGGGTCCCCACATTGGCACCAGAGGTGGTACCCTCACAATATAATAATATAATATATATATATATATATATATATATTATATATATATTATATATATATATTTTATATTATAATATATATATATATATATATATATATATCCATATATATATATATATCTATATATATT
>WNGS01158745.1:14156240-14166269 GCA_020271785.1 Procambarus virginalis | reverse complement strand
TTATGGCAAGGATAGAGTAGGAGGAAGGGGGAGGATAATGGGAAGTCGTTCTTGTTTCTAAGGTATAATACCGAGTATTCGCATGTAATGTTCTACCATTCTATTCACCCCTTCTTCCCAATTGTTCTGGCTCTCCAGTGTCTCGGTTCCTCTGATATTCTTCCTCCTCAATTTCCCCATTTTCCCCTTTATCTCTTCTCCTTATATATATATAATATATATATATATATATATATATATATATATATATATATATATATATATATATATATATATATATATATATAACATTTAAGATATATATGTGTGTGTGTGTGTGTGTGTGTGTGTGTGTGTGTGTGTGTGTGTGTGTGTGGTGTGTGTGTGTGTGTGTGTGTGTGTGTGTTTGTGTGTGTGTGTGTGTGTGTGTGTGTGACAGTGTCAGACCACGGAGGAAGAATGGAAATAGAAATTTACTTATATGTGTGTGTGTATATTAATATGTGAAACAAAGCTTGAATAGTTCCTACAGAGTTCTTAAGATATTGTAATGTTTGTATATATATATTTACGTGCTGAAGTTACATTTGTGAGGAAGCAAGAGTCTGGTAAACGAGGTAGTAGTGTGTATTGACAGATATGAGCACACACAGATATAGAGATGAGAGACCGCAGAAGGCTCAGGAACATGTACATAGGTTATTAACGGTTGAGAGGAGGGACAAAGAGCCAGAGCTCAAGCTCAACTAGGTGAGTACAACTAGTGAATACACACCATCATCATCATCATCTTCATCTTTGAGTAGACAGTATGAGCCAGAATCTTAAATGTTATTATTTGTGAAGTAAAACTTTAATGTCCTATACTTACACGCCATTCAGAACATCCCATTTCAACATAACTACCTAATTATAATTCATTTCAACACAAAAGTCAAAACCATTAAAAGAACAGAACAATTAAGTAACAATTAAGTAACAATTAAGTAACAATTAAGTAACAATTAAGTAACTAAGAACACCCACTCGATACGACTCGAATAGCACCTTCCATTTCACCTTTCCGGGAGTATTACATAATTTCAGAATCCCAATCGTCCCGAGTGGGTTTCCACATACACTTTGAGATTAGCTGGTGCTGAAAATGGATTCTCATATTTCTGTATCTTGTGTGTGTGTATTCACCTAGATGTATTCCCCTAGTTGTGCTTGTGGGGGTTGAGCTCTGGCTCTTTCGGCCTGCCTCTCAACTGTCAATCAACTTTTTTGTTTCACACACACACCACACACCCAGGAAGCAGCTCGTAGCAGCTGTCTATTTCCCAGGTAACTATTTACTGCTAGGTAACAGGGGGTATCAGGGTGAAAGAAACTCTGCCCATGTGTTTTCACCATCACCGGCGATCGATCCGCTGTCCACAGGACTACGTATCCAGCGTGCTGTCTACTCAGCCACCAGGCGCGCGCGTGTTTATGTGTGTGTGAATGCTGCTGTGTCGTGACTGTGCTCTCTACTGTGTTGTCAAGTTGGTAGTGACGTCTTTAAATGTAGTCATGACCAAGTTTAGTGTAAGTGAAAGAATCATTGAGATGTGATGATGTCAACCAGTATGACGATGACTGCATCAACCAGTATGACGATGACTGCATCAACCAGTGTGACGATGACTGCATCAACCAATATGACGATGACTCCATCAACCAATATGACGATGACTGCATCAACCAGTATGACGATGACTGCATCAATCATACGCCGGATCTGGTAGAAAACAACAACCAGAGAGAGAGAGAGAAGAGGACAATCAGCGACTTCTGTCCTGCAGGAGACACAGCTTCAGCCTGGCGTCTGGCAGAGGCACCGTGAGGACATTCATTTGACCACAGAATAGAAACGAAAGTGCAAAGCGGCCGAGGCGAGAATTTAATTAGAGAATCTGGACTGAATGTGAGGGAAGGTGAGCGTCCCTTGTGGAGGCTGTGGTATATTTGATGATGCTGGAGTGTGGAGATGAAGAGGGCTTAAAGTGGGGTTTGAAAAGCCGTCCTTTCCTCTCCTCCCGGGAGGCTGTGTCGTCGTGAATATGAACGTCACTTGAAGGCAAAATAGTAGAGAAGTTATCACGAAACTCGTAGAGATAACGTAGGAACTAGACAACGGATATCTAACTCGACGGGTATTGCAGAAGCGATACGTGAGCAAAGATATGATGATCTATTGTTGTTAGATGAACTTGATGAACCATTGTGGTTAGATGAATTTGACGAGCAAACCTTACCTTGTGGTTATCTTGGGATGATCTCGGGGCTCTCTCAGAATACCTATTGCACCTATGCTTTTCAACAGGGGTATTCTGCACATCCTGCCATGCTTCTTGATCTCATGTGGTGTTATTTCTGTGTGCAGGTTTGGGACAGCCCCTCTAGTACTTTCCGTCTGTAAATTATTATGTATCTCTCCCGCCTCCGCCCAAGAGAATACAGATTTAGGCATTTTAGTCGGTCCCAATAGATATTGGTTTAAAACCAATGTTGTTAAATTTAACGAACTATTGTGGTTAGAAAAATCTGTGTATTTTTTTCGGATATCCTCGTAACTATGTCAATACATGGAGAGTGTTTCATGAAACAATGACTTTTATCAAAGATACATATGCAATTTCGAATAAAACTCTGCACATTTTGCTTAAGACCAATCAATCTCCGAAGGGTTATTAAGGCCACCACAATACCTTAATGACCAATACTTAAATCCTGAATAAAACCCAGGACTAAAGCAAACTCTTAGTGTATAAACGTATATTCACCTGGAATGCATATCTAATACAAAGTTATAAATAATTTATGAAGCTCTTCGGCAATTCATTAAAGGCCTGACACTTTCTTCAGATAATTACGTTCCTCATAATTACCATACCTAAATAATTATTTACGCACTTCTACGATCGCAAGTAATCAAGGAACCATCAGAGAGATAATACTTGTTCTTTATAACTTTCGTGTAGGAGATAGGGTTATCTTTAGGTTATCTTAAGATGATTTCGGGGCTTTTTAGTGTCCCCGCGGCCCGGTCCTCGACTAGGCCTCCACCCCCAGGAAGCAGCCCGTGACAGCTGACTAGCACCCAGGTACCTATTTTACTGCTAGGTAACAGGGGCATAGGGTGAAAGAAACTCTGCCCAATTTTTCTCGCTGGCGCCTGGGATCGAACCCAGGACCACAGGATCACAAATTCAGCGTGCTGTCCGCTCGGCCGACCGGCTCCCTCGACCGGGTTGGAGAAGGGGAGTGTAGTGGGAGTCCGGACCGTGGGAGTGACTGTTGCGAAGCAACGTGGGAGTAACTGGTATGAGGTAGCTCCAGAGTGAGTGGAATGAGGTAGCAATGGGTGTGGATTAGCGTGAGGTAGGATGCGAGTGACTGGTGTGTGGGCAAGTGGGATGATCAACCACTTTAGAGAGGAAAGTAGGTGAAGGAATAGCCAAGGGTGCCAACGTAGGAATTTGGTGATTGGGGCGTGTGAAAAAATCTATAAGGATGTGAATTGTGAGATTGAAAGTTAAAGGCTTCAGGGCCTCAATGTGTCATGTATGTATATGATGAAGCCACAAGCGTCATATAACAACACTGGTGTGGCTATATGAAGCGTTATATGACGACACGATCTGAAAACATGCGCCATACCATCAATATAAAGTCTATGGGTATTCTTCTCATCACGTAGCAGAAATGAAAGAAAATGCCAACCATCAGTATAACTGCCAACTCATCACAGTTATATAGAATGGGTAGAATTAATATGCTAAAATCCCAGAAATAATTAGCATATTCAATATTGGAAGTGAGAGGAATTTCACAAACAGTCCTGCGTGATATAATTATTTTGCTAATTTATCATGAAATAATGAAATACATAACTAAGCAAGTACACAGACAGATCAGGGCGCACTTAGTCTGTGTCGCCTTGTAATGTGTCAGCTGCTAAGTTTCCATTTTGAGCTTCAGGTAATCTCATGAGATAGGAGAACACAGTTCGTTTAGCAGTTGACCAGACCACACACTAGAAAGTGAAGGGACGACGACTTTTCGGTCCGTCCTGGACCATTCTCAAGTCGATTGTGAGAACGTTTAACAGTCTCTCGTGAGGCCCACACAGGAGAGAACTGGGAGCCTCACACAGTACCGCCCTGATAGAGGCCTCGATAGACACCATTATGTCTAAAATTGAAGTGATAATGATCACCTCAGACCATGTAACTTGAAAAGTATTTATAATAATAATATTATTTGTCTTAAAAAATATTATCATTCAATATAAATTCAATGTAAATATTGAATTTGGTGTATGGTTAGGCATAGGTATTTGGGTAGGTATTTTGGGTTTGGTGTTTTGGGTCTGTTGGTAATTTGTAAGTAAAGTATATAAGTGATGTGTTTTGAGATATGTAGTTCGAAAACAGCGAGAGATGGGAAAAGTTAAAACGTGGTCAGTTATGACCTATGTGTAAAGCGGCCCGTCCTCATCAACAAAAACCAAATGCTCGTTAATCTACCCCTCCAAAATCCCCTGTTTATCAATAAAGAAACAGTTTACACACGACTCACAATTGATGACGTTCGAATATTTCCCAAAACAGTGCTTCTCTGACGACCTCTGTTCGTATCGCAACTCTGCAAATGCTTCACACACGTACTTCAAATACAAATTATTGCCCATAGAACCATAACATCGAACCCAACCAAATTATAAGTATAATAATTAGTAATAGTAATGTATTCTCACAGACATAATAACATAGGATAAAAACCCACATTTGTGTATATGTGAAATTTTTGTAAGGAATTTACACCAAGTCTATTTACAACAGTTATAATGTTAATTTATTCACGAGATGAAACCAAAGGTCAAAATCATAGTACCATAAAATTGATGAATTTTGGGTTCGGCTGCCGCTTGCCCGAGCATATAGCCTTGAGGCCGGCTTGTGTGTAAAGTGTTTTTCTTTCATAATAAATATTTGGCATTTGGTTATAAGGACAAGCTGGGGAAAACTGGTTTCAGTGCAGCGCGTTCTCTTGAGTTTAACCTGAAACGTACAAACCCAAGCAACCCCCCAAACCCTAACGATACATACAAAACGTGAATATTTGTAAACAGCAACTTTTCATGGAAATTTTTATTGTGTAAGTTGGGCATCGTAACGTACAAAATGAGACGTGTTAATATGAGAGGACAAGTTGGAGAGGTTTCAACTACATACGCATACGAGAACCCGTTCAACGCCTCATTTAAATAAGGCATCGCATTGAGCATGTCTTGTATTATTTAAACCGTTTCACAACATATTTCTCCATTCGACTTTCGAAAAAAAAATACCTTAAACTGTAAGTAAGAAATTTGGCACAAGGCTATTTTTCCGCTTATGTTATTCAAAGGCTGAGAGATCAATATCTGACAGTTGATATATTCTGTTTGTTGACCATATCAGGTACAGTTTTCTGAGAGCACTGACAGAGATAAATTTTCTCTGACAGCAAGATTATTTTTTAGCAAAATATATAGCCGTGTTTTTGTGAAGTATTCTGACTCACAAAATCCATATCGTCCACAAGGCCGGCGCTAGAACCACAAGACAATATTGCTATATCTTGCCCAATATATCAGATACGCTAATCCCCTCTCAACTAATCCATAATAGTGGCACTAAATCCGGTAAACATAACGAACATTTCCCCTCTGATATTGCACTAGTGAGCAACTATTGTGATCATTCTGTCACTTAAATTAAACAACAGCCCTTTTGCAGTCTCCTTAATCATGTCCTTATTGTTGCGACTCACTAGCAAAATCATACTAAATCCAGATATCGGTGTATGAAAAGAAAGACTCCTCAACGACTGTATTTGTATACAGCTCTCGCGTGTCATATAATGATGGGTAAGTATACTCCCTTGTAAACCAACAGAGGTGCCCCCATGTACCTTTATTGCCGTGAAACAAGCATAAGTTTAGCGATATAAGGAGGAGATATATCATCCCGAGCACAGGCATCAGTTTATAGCTGCATAGGGGCGCCATGTATCATCGTGAATGCAAGCATAAGCTTAGCAGCATTGCATCGCCACGCATCATCGTGAATGCAAGCATGAGCTTAGCAGCATAAGCTACACACAATACTCCAATACTAGGAGGGCAAGAGCTGGCTCGAGAGGTAATTTGCATGCATAATTCATAGTGTGCAATATTTCAAGGCGGCGCAGGCGGCCTTTTCTCCTGACACCTAACTCTGCCGGCTGTATTGGCCAATACAGCCGGCAGCTGGCAACCTAATACCTGCCGGCTGGATTGGCCTGATATCCAACACCTGCCGGCTGTATTTGGGAATGCCTTAGGAGCTATATTAAACAAAAGAAAGTTAAAAAAATTTGGAATTGAATTGAATCATGATAAATATTCTTGTTTTTTTGTCTGTGTCATCACTGTGTATCAGTCCTCACCCCCCCCCCCCACTCTCTGTGCTACCCCGCGCCCCTCTCGCTGTGACCCTCCCCACTGTGTGTCACCCCTTTGTGTAACACCTTTGTGTGTGTGTCACCTCTTTCTATGTAACCTGTAACCATAAATTAAGCTAATAATTACCACTGAAGAAGTTTCTAAACCACTGTAAATTACAAATAATTTCCCAGGTAATTTGCCAGCTGTTGCCAATCAGACTCGATGAATCATTATTGCCAGAAATTGTTCCGTAGTTCTGATGGGTTGCAAATGTCGCCCCAATTTTTTTAAAGGAAATAAGTCACTGATACATAGATGTCGTCCAGTTAGCTGCACGGGGAATTCATGATTAATATTAATCAAAACCCAAGAGGATAATGCATTAATGTTCGAAATAGACCCAATAGGATTTGGGGTTAGATGATTGGCTTCATTTACCCCCCAGAATTAGTTGAAGTCTTCATTATTTGATAGTTACTTTGTTCCATTTTTCCAAAAGAATATCCGGATCTAATTCCATTACTAATCTACATGGGAAAAACAAATGAGAAATGTTTAAAAAAAATTTAATGATTGTATTGTATTGTATTGTATCAAAATACACCAGTGTTGATTCCGAGTGTCCCCTCGATGTCTGTAATACACGTTACAGTGTATTACAGTGTATCTCTCTATACACTGTATCCAGGGATACAGTGTATCCAGGGATACAGTGTATCCTTGGAACTACCGTTAAGGGATATGTCGAAGTTCACAGTGATCTCCTGGCGGATACGTCGAAGTTCACAGTGACCTCCTGGCGGATACGTCGAGGTTCACAGTGACCTCCTGGCGGATACGTCGAAGTTCACAGTGACCTCCTGGCGGATACGTCGAGGTTCACAGTGACCTCCTGGCGGATACGTCGAAGTTCACAGTGACCTCCTGGCGGATACGTCGAAGTTCACAGTGACCTCCTGGCGGATACGTCGAAGTTCACAGTGATCTCCTGGCGGATACGTCGAAGTTCACAGTGACCTCCTGGCGGATACGTCGAAGTTCACAGTGACCTCCTGGCGGATACGTCGAAGTTCACAGTGACCTCCTGGCGGATACGTCGAAGTTCACAGTGACCTCCTGGCGGATACGTTGAAGTTCACAGTGACTTCCTGGCGGATACGTCGAAGTTCACAGTGACCTCCTGGCGGATACGTCGAAGTTCACAGTGACCTCCTGGCGAATACGTCGAAGTTCACAGTGACCTCCCAGGGGGAGGGGTTGAATGTCGAGATTCATAAGAAGTATAACTAGATTCACAGCGCCCTGCTGTGTGTACGAAAAGGTTCTCAACACCGCCCTGGGGAGGATTTCTAGCATGTGAATTGTCTACTTTTTCTCTAAAGAGTCATGTAATTAACCTGTTGCTTTCAGAACATGTGATTATCCACCTCTGTGCTCCACATCAGAGCATCTGACGTGGAGCATCATTTTTCAACACACTTTCCTGTGTTGGTTAAAACCCGGAAGACCTTCCCCTCCAGGATATACAAATCCCATGGGTCGGGAGAGCATCATTTGAAGAGAAGGGAAGTTTCCCTTTAGTTTCTCCTAATTTATTTCGAGAAAGTGATTAATTGATGGTGAATAAGCCTCCTAAGAGGTGGCACGGGCATGAATAGCCCCGAAGGTGATAGATGTTTGGAGGGAATGTGGTTTTGTAACATCTTGAAGTGTATTCACTTAGTTGTATTTTACGGGGGTTGAGCTTTGCTCTTTCGGCCCGCCTCTCAACTGTCAATCAACTGTTTACTAACTACACTAACTACTTTTTTTTTTCCACACCACACACACACACACACCCCAGGAAGCAGCCCGTGACAGCTGACTAACTCCCAGGTACCTATTTACTGCTAGGTAACAGGGGCATTCAGGGTGAAAGAAACTTTGCCCATTTGTTTCTGCCGGGTGCGGGAATCGAACCCGCGCCACAGAATTACAAGTCCTGCACGCTATCCACCAGGCTACCAGGCCCTGTGTCTGGGCCTGCGTTGGTGCAAGAAAGTGCCATGCCATTACGACTCTATAGCACTTGGAAGGGATCCTGATAAGGATTTGGGATGGGACAATGGGAGGGGGGGGGGGAGGAATGGTACCCAACCACTTGGACGGTCGGGGATTGAACGCCGACCTGCATGAAGCGAGACCGTCTCTCTACCGTCCATTAGAGAAAGTACGGAAAGGAGAAATAAAGTTAAATAAAATTTAACTGTTTTTCCCCATCTAGGTCAAAGGGTGTTGTTTCCCCTACCACTTCAAACAAAGTCAATATAGTTCTTCAGTTTCCTCTGACCCCTATTTCCTAAGCTTGTTGATATCTTACTCCTCTCACATAAGCTTGTTGATATCCTTCTCCCCTCTCTCTCGTGATCTCCGTGATATTCCCCTCCCACCTCTTTTAACTTGCTGATATCCTATTCCTCCCCACACTCCTGAGCTTGTTGATATTCTATTCATTTCCCCAGGATAGGCAGCTCGGTCTCCAGGGGAAGCAAAGACGGCTATACCTACGTGGGCTATACTACGAGCGTCCTACAGATGGACGTTTCTGGGCGCTGGGAATAGATGGCATAAATAATACAGGAATTGTTTGCGGATTGTGAAGAGACGACGACGTTTCGGTCCGTCGTCGTCGACGTCGACGAAGAGAGTCGTCGTCTCTTCACCTTCTAGTGTGTGGTCTGGTCAACATACTTTAGCCACGTTATTGTGACGCATCGCCTGCTAATTGTTTGCGGAGTTTGTTATTTGAGGGTGTTTAGTATTACAAGTTAATGAGTGAATAATCGATCCCCAATCCCCTCTACACACACACACACATACACACACACACACACACACCACCACACACACACACACAGCCCACAACAGATGCGTTACTTCCAGGAATATCTATTACTGCTAAAGGGTAAATGAAAACATTACCCATGTATTTTGTGACCTTGGCCAGACCTCTCAGTATACTTAACCTCACTACCCACCAGACCTCACACACACTAACACAGAGTCTCTCTCTCTCTCTTCTCCCTTACTATTCCCCTATTTCGTTCGTCGCTGCTCATTCCCTATATTAATTCTTTATATTTACATTCTACTTCTGATCGCGAATGTACATAGAGTAGCGAACACTTTCCAAATGACTTTCTCGATTCATTTTGTGGAACTGAGTAGCATAGATTAGCGGGAATTTTAGTGTTTACATGTATATGACTCGTGTTGATTAAAGAGGATAAGAAAGTGTTTGTGGTTTTGAGGTTTAAACTTGATTTGACTCTTCCATTAATATATAACCTAGATATCGCTCATGTTATACAGGCTCGAGCATTATGGAATATAACCAAAAGTATGTTTCAGTTATTGACCAGACCACACACTGGAAGGTGAAGGGACGACGACGTTTCGGTCCGTCCTGGACCAATCTCAAGTCGATTGGTCCAGGACGACTTGACCAATCGACTTGAGAATGGTCCAGGACGGACCGAAACGTCGTCGTTCCTTCACCTTCTAGTGTGTGGTCT
>WNGS01158745.1:14090447-14110280 GCA_020271785.1 Procambarus virginalis | reverse complement strand
TGAAAAAGTTACTGACATAATTTACTTTAATTGCCGACATATATAAAAAAAACTTTTACCATGTTCAGAATAAAAATAAAGCAATAGACTTTACAGACTCACATATTTAAGAAAAAATAATGCAGTCAATTTTCTTGTTTACAATAAAGTAATACATAAATTAAAAAAGTAAAGGAAATAGCACAAAAGTACTTACCAAAGTTAACACCCCCATTAAAATTTAAATAGCAACACAGAGACGGAGTCCTTAACCAAACGAGGCATCAAGAACAGAATTACGGAGGACACTAAATTAATTGCAAATTGTATGAGAAATTCTTATATACCTTCACGAATATGCGAATCCTTGCTTATTTTACACTAGACATAGAGGAGGGATAGAGCAAGGATGAATCATTATTTCCATGTGGTACCTATTATATAAGAAGGACGTTCGGGACAAATATTTTTTTTAAGCAAAATCGTTTTCACTTGTTGGAGAATGTTGAACAGCATGACGAGGGAAGGGAAGTTAACTAGGAGAAGAAGACGCCAACTCATTACGTAACGGGGGGTGATGGAAATAGTTCTCTCTAGTTCATTATTCCACCCCCCCAGTTAACTAACGAGGTCGGGGGAAACAGCTCTGTTTAGTCCGTTATCCCGCCCTCAGTTAGCTAACTATTCTAGAGCACCTCCAGAGTTCCTACGGCAGCCTCTCTCGTTCAACACCTTGTAACCTAGGTATTCGATTACCTAGGTGCTAGGACTACCAGGCGCCGTAACTTGATCAGCTGCCCGAAACTCTAGAGAACTCTAGAACACGTTTCACTGCCACAAACGTATAAGAGAAACGAAAGGAAAGAGATGAATAATGAAGTAATTAGTGAGGGTTTGGGGTGAGAGAGGTAGAGAGGTGGGAGGGGCGAGGAGGGTCGTCAGTTGATAGTGAGAGTTTGGAGAGGGGTGGAGTAGATAGGTAGAAGTAGAAAAGTAGATAGTAGAAGTAGAAGAGTATATAGTAGAAGAAATGCTGTCCCCATCCATTCATTTGTCCGTACCTACAAGACAAGGAATGGAACTTGTCTGTATCACAATATTCTCAAAGATGTTATCAAGAGGTTATTATTAGTATGTTCCATCTGTATCATGTACTCATTAAAATCATGACACCAGTAACCGCAGAGGCTTTCTCTTCTCAACTCAAAAACTCTAGGGAATAAAGTTAAAGACAATTTAAATAATAAATTCATCAATTATATTTCACATGATAAGTATCATAATTTAAGCAATTCAACTTAATGTTCAAGATTAATATGCAAAGTGAGTCATCATCCAAGAATTCGAGAACCCTACAAATGTCTGCCCCTGATCATCACACAACACTTGTAAACACGACTAAGTCACCTAAATGTTCACTCACCACGGACTGAGTCTAAGTTGAATAAAGAGGGTGGAGGAGGGTTTGCTGTGGTCAGGCAGCGTCACCCCACTTCCGACCGACAGCCTATCTCGGCGGCTGTCCTCTGCTCTGCTCTGCTGGCTGGTCTCCTATTGCTTATCCTCCTATGCTGCCTCAGTATATATTGGGAAACCTAGTAGCTAACTCTGCCCACAAGTAGATAGCCCCAGGCTATCTACCAAACCACTCCTTAAACGTCGGCATGTTTGACGGCTAACAGGCTACAATTATCAGATTAACAGAAGCAAGGTGAAATTCGCATGAGCTGACCTCTGGTCAACTTGAGGTCATTAACGCTTAGAGGTGTGAGATTTAGGTCGACAGACTGGCGCCTCTCAAATCCTTGTCTGGCATGACTCATGTACTATATATATATATAAATAAAACTAAACAAAACACCTTTCCGGTGTTATAACGACTATGGCAAACAAACATGAAGATGAGTATGTTCTTAGGTGAAACCTCAGGCAATGCCCTCAGGTGAAGCCCTTCGATGATGCCTCAGGTCTAATGCCCTAAGATGAAGCCTTGAAACTATCCTTGTGCTTGAAGAAAGGATACGAGAAAAAAATCACTAATTCAAGAGTTTTAAAAATGAAGGTTTCTTGTGTACAGAGTGAGCTGGGAGGAGAGTTTGCTTTTGAGCTTATAAGGCCTATCAGACTGTGGAGGGTTATTAAATCCCAACACAAGAGCTTACTGACCGCCCCGTATGTATATTTTAGCTCTGAACGTAGCGCAGAAGAAACGTAAGCTCTCAGTGTGTATATACACCGAGAAGCAGAATACACATCGCTGTGTATTTCTTCTTTCGTGTAGGCAAGTTGTCGAAACTTTCATTAAATGTTCAGCGTGCTGAAGAGAATGCTTCACCATTTATGTACTTTATATGTGTGTATATGTAATTTTCTGGTTATGTGTAGCACGGTAAAGTCCCCTTCAACAGTTTTGTTGACACGTGACTTGTTTCAATTGATCAAATTGATTGATATATAACAGTGTTGACTTTATTTGGTTACCACACGCATGTGCATCCAGGAACAAGCCTACAAGTCCACGCAAACCCTAAAACGTGCATGCAAGCAGAGCAGCAAAAACGTCAACACCAACAGAAGCAAGAACAGCAACATCAGCAGAAGCACCAACAGTAATGATAGCAGCAGCAACAACAGCAGGAACAGAAAGGAGTAACCGTGAAACCTGCAACAGATACCAGAAGAAAATCTATTATAAACCAACGGTGCTGCTGCTTCATAAGGAATTTGTACGCATGCAACATTTAACGTGAAGTGTGTATATTTGCTTTCACCAATTCGTCGGTTGTTCCACACGCAAACATTAATTGGAACAAATTTTAGAGACTCGCTGCAGGTTCAGAGCGCCTGTTTCTATACGGAATAAGTCTTAAAGTCGCATTGCAGACTCATATAGCGAATGCTTGCATAAGTAACAAGTCTGGAGCCGCAGTGCTGACTTAGAGCTGCTGCTTGCGCGCAGGAGCAGGAAATTATAGTTGCACTTGGCTCAATGTAACATAAAGATGGTCTTTAGCTCAAGTATTCATTCACACACTATTTATTTACTACAAGAGAGGTGTAATTTACGTTTTACGACGTAATACCCAGAGAGTTTAATGCCAAGGTGTCCCTTTAATATCCGTCGTAACGTAGACTAAATCGCTGGTAAGTTTATTGTCTTGTATGTCTGTCTGTCTGTCTTTATTTCTCAGTAACCAAAGTGTATCTTCTCCTACAGTTCCCAAGGTGGTGATCGTACCTGTAGGTGACAGATATGTCAAGGCTGGAAGCACTGTACGGGTTGATTGTCAGATCACAGACGTGGTACAGCTCCCTGACTACATCTTCTGGTACCACGAGGATAAACGAGTCATGGATAGACGTGATCCCAATCTCTTGGTGAGTACCGTATCTCCTACACTGCATTCAGGATATATTTCTCAGTATAGTGACGGTGTATACTTCCTCAATATGGGTACGTCAATATAGTGACGTACCTGCACACTCCTACGCTACATTTCTTGTCAACACTTTTTCGGTACACTGATGGTACATACCCCTTTCACATCCACAGAAATAAATCTAATTTAAATCCCTCCATAAGGATTGTTTGTAAATCCTTGGGTTATTATTGTCATCCTTTTCTGTACTTGTTCAAGTGAACTTATGTCCGTGTTGACCAAAACTGAACTGCATAATGTAACTGGAACCTATAGCAAGGGCAAGATAAATCTGATTAGTATTCAAGTCTTATTGCTAACGCGTCTAGAAATAAATCCAATTATGCTGTTTGCTTCAGTCCGCATTTTTATTCAGCTGTAAATATATCGGTATTTTTTGTTTCACGTGATTGCCACTTAAATAAGTTGCATCTTCTGCAATGTGTGATCACAGTGAAGCAATGAGTCACCCTTTCACTTATAGCTACTTTATTGAAATGACGTTTTGTTAATTTAGAATAGACCTTAATATCTGGAATCTATGCATGTTGCAAAACTGAATCATGAGCTGAACAAACTCAATATCCTGCCATTCAATGTTACTGAATACGAACTCAGCTGCAAAATAAAGGATTCAAGCACAACTTTGTTTCCATATTTCTTGTATTATTCTTCACTTGGGACGGACCGATGAAAAGATAACTTTAGGTGATTTTACAATTTAAGTGGAGTTGACACATGTCGTTGAAGGATGTGTTTCCCTAAAATAACTAAATTAATTGGTAAAGGGGACAGTATATATTATATAATATATATATATATATATATATATATATATATATATATATATATATATATATATATATGCAAACAAGCCTGAATGGTCCCAGGACTAGATACAACTGAAAACTCACACCCCAGAAGTGACTCGAACCCATACTCCCAGGAGCAAAGCAACTGGTAACTACAGGGCGCCTTAATCCGCTTGACCATCACGACCGGACATAAGGAAGTGATAGCCTGAGCTATATGAACCACTTCCCCGCCGGCACCTGGATGGTTATCTTGGGCATAGCATTTTATCAAATCACCTCATTTTTTGGGGCAACACGTGAGGAACACAAATGCAAACAAGCCTGAATGGTCCCCAGGACTAGATACAACTGAAAACTCACACCCCAGAAGTGACTCGAACCCATACTCCCAGGAGCAAAGCAACTGGTAACTACAGGGCGCCTTAATCCGCTTGACCATCACGACCGGACATAAGGAAGTGATAGCCTGAGCTATATGAACCACTTCCCCGCCGGCACCTGGATGGTTATCTTGGCATAGCATTTTATCAAATCACCTCATTTTTTGGGGCAACACGTGAGGAACACAAATGCAAACAAGCCTGAATGGTCCCCAGGACTAGATACAACTGAAAACTCACACCCCAGAAGTGACTCGAACCCATACTCCCAGGAGCAAAGCAACTGGTAACTACAGGGCGCCTTAATCCGCTTGACCATCACGACCGGACATAAGGAAGTGATAGCCTGAGCTATATGAACCACTTCCCCGCCGGCACCTGGATGGTTATCTTGGGCATAGCATTTTATCAAATCACCTCATTTTTTGGGGCAACACGTGAGGAACACAAATGCAAACAAGCCTGAATGGTCCCCAGGACTAGATACAACTGAAAACTCACACCCCAGAAGTGACTCGAACCCATACTCCCAGGAGCAAAGCAACTGGTAACTACAGGGCGCCTTAATCCGCTTGACCATCACGACCGGACATAAGGAAGTGATAGCCTGAGCTATATGAACCACTTCCCCGCCGGCACCTGGATGGTTATCTTGGGCATAGCATTTTATCAAATCACCTCATTTTTTGGGCAACACGTGAGGAACACAAATGCAAACAAGCCTGAATGGTCCCCAGGACTAGATACAACTGAAAACTCACACCCCAGAAGTGACTCGAACCCATACTCCCAGGAGCAAAGCAACTGGTACTACAGGGCGCCTTAATCCGCTTGACCATCACGACCGGACATAAGGAAGTGATAGCCTGTTAGTATGTCCGGTCGTGATGGTCAAGCGGATTAAGGCGCCCTGTAGTTACCAGTTGCTTTGCTCCTGGGAGTATGGGTTCGAGTCACTTCTGGGGTGTGAGTTTTCAGTTGTATCTAGTCCTGGGGACCATTCAGGCTTGTTTGCATTTGTGTTCCTCACGTGTTGCCCCAAAAAATGAGGTGATTTGATAAAATGCTATGCCCAAGATAACCATCCAGTGCCGGCGGGGAAGTGGTTCATATAGCTCAGGCTATCACTTCCTTATGTCCGGTCGTGATGGTCAAGCGGATTAAGGCGCCCTGTAGTTACCAGTTGCTTTGCTCCTGGGAGTATGGGTTCGAGTCACTTCTGGGGTGTGAGTTTTCAGTTGTATCTAGTCCTGGGGACCATTCAGGCTTGTTTGCATTTGTGTTCCTCACGTGTTGCCCCAAAAAATGAGGTGATTTGATAAAATGCTATGCCCAAGATAACCATCCAGGTGCCGGCGGGGAAGTGGTTCATAGCTCAGGCTATCACTTCCTTATGTCCGGTCGTGATGGTCAAGCGGATTAAGGCGCCCTGTAGTTACCAGTTGCTTTGCTCCTGGGAGTATGGGTTCGAGTCACTTCTGGGGTGTGAGTTTTCAGTTGTATCTAGTCCTGGGGACCATTCAGGCTTGTTTGCATTTGTGTTCCTCACGTGTTGCCCCAAAAAATGAGGTGATTTGATAAAATGCTATGCCCAAGATAACCATCCAGGTGCCGGCGGGGAAGTGGTTCATATAGCTCAGGCTATCACTTCCTTATGTCCGGTCGTGATGGTCAAGCGGATTAAGGCGCCCTGTAGTTACCAGTTGCTTTGCTCCTGGGAGTATGGGTTCGAGTCACTTCTGGGGTGTGAGTTTTCAGTTGTATCTAGTCCTGGGGACCATTCAGGCTTGTTTGCATTTGTGTTCCTCACGTGTTGCCCCAAAAAATGAGGTGATTTGATAAATGCTATGCCCAAGATAACCATCCAGGTGCCGGCGGGGAAGTGGTTCATATAGCTCAGGCTATCACTTCCTTATGTCCGGTCGTGATGGTCAAGCGGATTAAGGCGCCCTGTAGTTACCAGTTGCTTTGCTCCTGGGAGTATGGGTTCGAGTCACTTCTGGGGTGTGAGTTTTCAGTTGTATCTAGTCCTGGGGACCATTCAGGCTTGTTTGCATTTGTGTTCCTCACGTGTTGCCCCAAAAAATGAGGTGATTTGATAAAATGCTATGCCCAAGATAACCATCCAGGTGCCGGCGGGGAAGTGGTTCATATAGCTCAGGCTATCACTTCCTTATGTCCGGTCGTGATGGTCAAGCGGATTAAGGCGCCCTGTAGTTACCAGTTGCTTTGCTCCTTNCACACACACACACACACACACACAACACACACACAAACACACACACATTTCCACTGTATGCAGCCAGTAACAGGGTGTCTAAATCCCAGGTACCTATTTACTGGTAGGTGAATAGAGGCATCAGGTGAATGAAATTCTGCAAGTTGCTTCTGCTTCAGCCATGAAGCGAACTGAAGCCCCATGATTATTCTCTGCCCGTTTCCTCAATTCCATTCCCTTGTGTGAGTGTATGTGTGTGTGTGTGTGTGTGTGTGTGTGTGTGTGTGTGTGTGTGTGTGTGTGTGTGTGTGTGTGTGTGTGTGTGTGTGTGTGTGTGTGTGCTTAAGGGATTTCATTGGACTAAGGACAATTAGAATGCACCAATATATTCTCCCCAGCAAACAGGGTTACCAGCGTTAGCAATATATCAACGTTGACATTATTTATATAATTTATATAAGAGAGCAATAAGGAATAAAATGTCAGATGGCACGAATATTTACTCAGAAATAAGATATATACCAAAATTACTAGACACGTGATAAATAGCTTGCAATTTATCATAAATGAACCGAAGGAAATATCAGAGGAATTAATGGGTATAAAACATTCATTTGAATATGCAGACACCAACTCATTCTGTGTAAAAACTTTTTCCACTCTCGAAAATAATTAACTCTGAAGTGAGCGTCTAGGGCAATATATTTACATTGAATTCTTATGTCATGAGCAGACAGCTTACTGTTTGATGAGAAATTCTGGTAACAAAACTGTCCTGATCTTTTATTTAAAGGGATGTCTTTAATGGTTAAATCAGATTAATTGTTTCAAACAAAACTAACTGCAGTTGCTGTTTCATTTATGTCTATATCACGACAATTATAAATCTAATAGACCTAAGACGTGTTAAAATACTGAAAAACAGATTAAGCACATATATGCAGGGAGACATCAGAACAGATACACACAGAAATCCACAGACAAACGTAAAAGTCCACACAAACACATTGAAAGTCCACACACACAGAAGGTCACACACAAACACACAAAGGTCCACACAAACACATTGAAAGTCCACACACAACAGAGGTCCACACAAACACATTGAAAGTCCACACACACAGAAGGTCCACACAAAACACACAAAAGGTCCACACAAACACACAGAAGGTCCACACAAACACCAGAAAGTCCACAAAAACACACAGAAGTCCACACAAACACACAGAAGGTCCACACAAACACACAGAAGGTCCCACAAACACAGAGAAGGTCCACACAAACACACAGAAGGTCCACACAAACACACTATATGTCCCAAACAGATATGGAGACTTTAAAAATGTCTGATATAAAGAAAGACGATTTAATTGTTCATGAGTTTCAGATTTCTAAATAGCTTGAAATCTCACACCATGTTAGCTGAAACAGGACACTTATCCCATCATATCTCTCTATTTATCAAAATCTCCCATTGGGTTTCGCTCGTTCCATCCCTATCGTTCGTGCTTCTTCAGTTTTATACATTATTTCGTCAATGTTTCTGATGTTGGCATAAATCATAACGCTGCTAATGCTTTGAACGGAGGAAAAAAATGCAAGTTTTTGATTAAACATTACAGATAAAAAATAAACAAATTCAAGTGCTAGCGAGAAGTGTTTGTGTGTGAGTGCGTGTGTGTGTGTGTGTGTGTGTGTGTGTGTGTGTGTGTGTGTGTGTGTGTGTGTGTGGTGTGTGTGTGTGTGTGTGTGTGTGCGTGTGTGTGTGTTTGCGCGCGCTGGTGTGCGTGTTCCAAATATTTTAGCTAAAACCTGTGAAAATATCTCCCTGAATACTTATCAACATTCCTCAAATACCGTACTCGTCCGTAGCATTATTTTAAAGAGAAAACCCAGCAATATAAAAAACGATAATCCAATGGTGACCCTAAAAATAATAAATGACCCCTAAATTACCCCATTGTTGAAAACATTAGCCATGGGAACGATAAATCCTGACAAAGACCTTCATTTATATACAAACTCTTCCCTCGTGACATCAAAATACGTTGAACACGAAAATTATCGATCAGCTCAACAAATCACCAAGCATAGGTGACGCCAGAAAACGCAAATCATTTATCGAGCCATGCTTGCTCAAGCATTGCGTCGTGGTGTCCCGTCATCCCATAACTCTTTGTCGGATAACGCTTTGAAACTACTGATGGTGCTTCATAGCTTTGGTGCCTTATTTTGGTAATTACTTACTTGCTCAATAAATAAATTTAAAAGTAAATAGAAACAGAAGTAATAGAGTAGTAAATAGAAACATGATGGGTACTGGAAAAAGGCTCAGAGACAGTGAATGAACAAGCGTAAGAGCCAACACTCTTAGGTTATTCTCTCTTTTCTTAGGATATCTTTTCAGGTATTTTTGGTACTGTTACCCAGAACAGTAGGGGAGGTGGAGGTCCAGGTGCTTAGTTAACTAAAAATTTTGATTGAAGGCAAAGCAATCCATATGTCACGTTTAAGCTTTGGTATGATCTTTTTCGAACGTGTCTCTTTCAGGTTTAACATATATATTTATTTACTTACATGATATTTGGGAATGAAAACAAAAATAATAATGATGACCCAAAAACTAACATGGTCGTTTCACAACTTCCTGCTTCCATTTTCTCGTTATTATATTTTAAATAGGACATTTGGACAGAATAATTGATAAATACTTAATTTTACTAATTTTGCAACACTTTCTATATTTACTTTGATTATAAATGCTGTTTCTTGCAATGTTCCTGCACAAGGAATGCCTTTGATCGTTGCTTGAGCTCGCTTGTACTCCTCACATGTGCAGGTATTAAAGGAAGATGCACACACACACACACACACACACACACACACACACACACACACACACACACACACACACACACACACACACACACACACACACGTGCAACACACCTACACAGTAATGTGAACACTCAATCACTCTCTCTCCTTTCTTCTTTCCTTCCATAGTTTTCCCTTCTCCTTTCATGTTGCTCCTTTCCTTCCTTTCCATCCTCCAGAAGTTTACCTCTTTTTTCCGTGTCAGTTTTAAACCCTTTAATCCTCGTTCTCCATACCTCACTTTTTCTTCTCGTCTGTTGTCCCTTTTCAAACTCTTCTGTCTTCTTTTCTCTCTCTCCTTCACCTCTTTTTTTCCATCCTCCCTTCCTTTCCTCTCCCCAAGCAATTCCCCACCAAAAATAACCTTCTACTCCCCTTTCCCTCTCACTCCACGTCTCCCTCTCTCCCGCCCTCCCTTCCTCCAGGCAAGCAACATCACATACACTATAAGAAGCAGACGTTAAGAGGCATACGGCAGCATCTTCACCAAGAACTAAATCCACCCAGAGCCATCCCACCTGTCTGCCCACAGGCTCCACACACACAAACTTTACAATGTTTCTGCCATTACGGCATCCACCAAACGCACGCACTGGTAATGCCATCTCCATTTACTAAAACCCTTTACTTGAATTATTAACGCCTTTCGCGGTGAGTAAAAATGTAAATTCGGTCTGTTTGTCATGCAGTGCGGCTCAGAATTGCACAAAAAAATTTAAAATAATAAATAAATGTAAGTTTATAGAGAAAAGCAGTGGAAGAGTTTTGTGTTTTGTTTGCGTTTGCACGTTAATGTCTGTGCTGGGTGCGTTCACGTCCAATTGTTTTGATGAGACTGGAAAGCAACATTTTAATAGAGCATGACTACTCTCACTCTCTCTCTTGAAGGACAATGTCTTAATTAATACCACACGCTTGCCTGTCTGTTGAAGAACAGTGTTTAATTTTGAAATATTGCGTTGTTACGGGTTGTTGAAAATTGCAAGAATTGTTGAAATAGTTGAGATTTTGCCAAAGTATCTGATAATATCCGTCTTAACCAGTGAGTGTGAGGACAGTTTGTCACGTTATTTTGTGCCATTCCGCTTCAGAGGGGTGTTTTCACGTGTCGTTGAAGCTCTTGTCCTGATGTAATTGATCATCTGTAATCTGTGTGCAATTACGTACGTAATTGCACACAGATTACGTACCTGGAGAACGTATTTATTTTGAAGCATGTTGTGAAATTCTTTATGAATTCACTCTTCATGTCTTGGAGAGTTAACTCTATGAATGAGGAGAGTTCATTTGTAAAATGAATTAACTGCTTAATCTCTTCCTCAAGTGTCCAAAAAGATTATTTTTTGCTATTTTGTAAATAAATCGAACAACTGTATTTTCTGGTTTTATGTTAACATTTTTGTTATTGCGTGATAAGTGTTTTACGTTAGTAGTTCATCGCAAATAATGTTGCCGAAAAGGTAAAGGTAAGGTAACTATGAGATGAAAGCGCATGATAACATAGCACGTGAAAGGGGGCATGATGAGAAGGAACTGGGATATGAGGAAGATGAGAAGGAACAATGTGCCGAAGCACTTACACTGATCAAGAATGCATGGCGACACACTATATGAAGCAAGGCTTCCCCTATTCTCTACCGATTACTTCAAGGGGGATATGTTCTTGATAAAGAATAGAGACCAATGCTCTTCTCCAGAGTAGTGTTGTTATTACCAAAAGGAGTGCGTGCTTCTCATTAAATCGAGATGTACAAGTTTGTTTTGTTTTTCAATCCTTGCTTCACTCTCATGAATTTCTTATCGTATAATAAATATATATTATTACTATATTATAGTACCATACTAGCGTAAAGTAAACTAACCCGAATTATTTTCAAAGCAAGGGCTAGTTGATACAACATAATAAATCTTTATTCAACTTTTTACTTTAACTTTAACTACTTTAACTACTTTATTCAACTAAAGAAAGAGTTTTTACTAATATTATTTATCGCATATACAACCTCAGCATATACAACTACACATAACATTACTACAACAACCATCATTAAATCTGCCTTTACATCACCAAAACCACAACTACTACCAAAGCAACTGCTGCCACCACAATTACCACACCAACCACAACCACCATCGCTGTTAACACAACTACCATCGCTATTACCACAGCCACTATCGTTGTTACCTCAGCCACCATCACCATCATCACTGTCACCGCGACCATCACTGTCGTCAAAGCCATCACCACAACTACCAACACTACCACCATCACCAACATGACAACTACAAACCACCTCATCTTCGCACACACTAAGAGATCGCAGTTTCCCTCAAAACGAAAAATACGAAATCCACAATTAATTTTTTTCTTTTTTATATATATTTTGTTTCCTAAATTCAAAATAAAGCCTCAAAAAAAAAACATGCCTATCACCTCCCCATGTGTTTGTAACACTCTAATTCCCACGAGAAAAAGACAATGAACACACGTTAGCTTTTCAAAAACTTTTTCAAAAACAATTTTTAATCTCCATCAAACACGCAACAGAATATAGCCTCTGTAGCCCCCAGTCTCAACATACACGAATGTATATACGCTCATAATACCGCGTCGTTTGTGCCTAAATAAACTGCACTCTTCATTATTAAAAAAAACACAAATTCATAGTCACAAACCCGCTCTTGGGAACGTGGGGTGGATTCAGTTTTTCGAAATTCATAAGTTTTATTTTTAATTGTTACAAAATTTGCATATGGAAACCATTTAAATGGGAAGGAAATCATCTGATATGGAAACGTTTACTGATTCTTCAGTTAATGACTCCATTACTTGCCGGCTAATACCAGTAAGATGTTCATAACATCGTCACTGACAGCATATCTTGCATATTTATGATGCTACCTACATACCTGCCTTAGTGCTGATGCTATGAACATTCCCCACTCCCATGTAATTCATTTCAGCCCTTACCTTTCTGTATTTCCAAATCCGGTTCCTGTAACTCTCACTGCAACTGGATTGAAATGAGAGTTAAAGGATCCCATATTCTCCAAATTTCCCAAGTTACTTAATCAACAGACTGCCTTGGTTATATTATATATAGGTCTCACATAGCTCAGTTACTAATTTACATACTTTTTTAGATCTTCTACCAAATGGCCTCCAATAGATTCCCAGATAATTAAGCTTCCCTTGGTACAAGTGCCACCAGACCTCCTTCATAACTACCAGTTAGCTTCTTGTAGTTATTCTGCTAACTGGTATGTATCCTTTTGTTCACCCAACAAACATTTATTTGCACTACCATCAAGGCTCTTGTATTTCTGCAATAAGCCTTCCTTAGATCTATTAAAAACTAGCGTTCCTTAGCTATACGAAAATCAAATTAACTGTTTTATCAAACAACCTCAATAGTTTCTTCAACCAACGGATATTTGCTAATGCCCTTTTTTAATTTTGACAACTAACAACAAACGTAATCCTAAGATAACTCCCTAGTACGTTGCCAGTGAGCCTATTGTTTCCCTACTTCTCCCGTTACTTCTAATAACACCAAACTATTTTCATCTCTCAACACATAGATTTATCTAATAAAGCAACATGGTGGCAATTTGTAAGTCACTGAGTTATTCAGTAAAAATCATTATATTGTTTATGTATTTATTGAAATATCTCGCAAAGCCGCATGTTGCAAGCATTTAGCGTTAAGGTGTCACAGGTTTTTTAAAAAAAGAAAAAGAAATTGAGGAGAAAGAGCTAAACCAGTGAGACTATATAGCGAAAAAAAGGTAAAATGTCGCGCTATAATATAATTTTCCCTTCCCCTGAGTCTGGTCTAATTTCTCTCACCGCCCTCTATGAGAGATTTTTCATAATACCAGAACTATTTTATTTTTACCATATCACTACTATTTAGAAAACTACTTCTACATATCGTCTCAGACGCTGAATTTTAAGTAGGTTGCCAGCTACATATTTACATTGATTTTAATTCAGCCTTTAATGCATGAGCTCATTTTCGATTAAGGCCGAACATGTAATTTTAAAATTTAATTTAAAAACGGCAATTGTTTCAACGGCATCATGAGTGTTTATAGTCAAAACTCGTTTTATAACAACGGAAATAATATTTAATATCACAAACATAGGTTGCCTAGGGCAAGCAAACACGGAATACTATTGAGAATCACCCACAGACTACCTAGGGGTCAAGCAAGCACAGAATACCATGGAACATCACACAAACACTATATAAGGCTCAAGCAAACACGAATACCACTGAATACCACACAAGAGACGCAATGGTTCACGCAAGCCCAAAATACCATTGAATATCACACACAGTAGCTTCCTAAGATCAAGAACATCATCTAATAGAATATCTAACGGAATATCATCTAATACCACACAAGGGGTCTTTCTAAGGCTCTAGTACTCCTGAATTATTATGGAATATCAACCCAATTCCAACTTAAGAGCAGCAGCAGAAGCAGCAGCAGCAGCAGCAACAGCAGCAGCAGCAACAGCAGCAGCAGCTTTATGCAACCTCGTGCCTTCCCATCTCTAGGTTAGGTAAAGAGCGAGAGCACAGGGAGTTGTTCCTCTTTAACCGTCCCTCCAGCAACCTATAATGTCCGCCTCCACTCAGGTAAATTATCAGTCTCATTTGCCGGCAGGTGTACACCGGTGATGGAAACTGCCCTCGGGTCAGTGGGGGATTTATCGCTTCTGATTTGTGTGAGGAGATAGTGAATAATGTATCGTGTGTGAAACAGCAAAACGAAATCGCCAAGCAAGCATGCAGAAACCCCGTTGACATTTTTAAAGCATACGCTGAGCTTTTTTTTGGTTTAGTTTTTCAAGCTGAAGTTATCAGCTAAATCTTTCGGGGGTTATAATAGAGTCTAGCACCTGTGTGAATAATGTCTCCGATCAAAACCAATATTCGAAATAGTCTCATCAGCCAAATGGAAAACCAGTGTTCCAGCTTGGGGTACCCGGCGTAGCTCGGGGTGTTGTGACGCCACCATCTTCACTACACAGTCTCAACGTCACTGTTATCTTGAGGTTATCTTGAGATGATTTCGGGGCTTTTTAGTGTCCCCCGCGGCCCGGTCCTCGACCAGGCCTCCACCCTCAGGAAGCAGCTCGTGACAGCTGACTAACACCCAGGTACCTATTTTACTGCTAGGTAACAGGGACATAGGGTGAAAGAAACTCTGCCCATTGTTTATCGCCGGCGCCTGGGATCGAACCCAGGACCACAGGATCACAAGTCCAGCGTGCTGTAAAATCGGCCGACCGGCTACAGTGAGCCACCGGCTCACTGTAGCCACCTTCACTACACACTCTCTACGTCACCGTAACCATCTTCACTACACACACTGTCAAGGAATAATGCTGCCCAACAAACTACATATGACTAACATTCTTTTTGCCTTCGTGATTGTTTGTGAGGAAAGACAGTGGAATCTACTGAGGTTGGAAATTGGTATAATTTGGTATTTCATGCAAAGGGGAATAATGGAGGAGTCGATCCCCGACTCGCCTGTGACCATCTGTGAATACATACCAGTCATCCAGCAAGGTTTAGTGAGTCTAACCCCAGGCGTCTGGCTTCCAACACTTTACAGAGATTCTCTTGTATTTGCATAGATTAGCAAGGAGTTTGCAGTGTTGATGCATGTTCATATTTTGGATCGATAATGGCGGTCAACCAATGGAAGAATGTGTTACAATATCAGCTATACAAAACTGACAAATTTAGTTCATGAACGTAAGATTAAATGGGCTTAAGATCACTACTGGGGGCTTGGGGCTCAACCCTACCACAGAGGAGGTAGGGTTGAGGTATATATATATATATATATATATATATATATATATATATATATATATATATATAGTATTAATAAAATAATAATAAAAAGGGGTGGTAGAAGAAAATATTAAAGTGTTGAGTGAGAATCCACAATGTCTTCTCTGAATTCTCTTTATTTTCTTCTTGGAGGCCATGGGTCCTTACAATTGCACCAGAAATGGTGCAATTGTAGGGATCCTCCGTCTGTTATGTTAGTCGGTAGATAGTTTCACGTAAACGTTAGATAAATACAAAGGAAAGAGAATTACAAAATAACCCATAAACCTGTTTTAATTGTTTAAATCTGTAAACTATGTAAACCACTTATGGCGGGTTGTAAACTCAGAAGACATTAAATGAAAATGTAACTGAGAATTTTAAGTACATAAATATTTGTTTATGTTAATGTATTTATTTTGCTACTGAAGTGTTTTTTTTTTGTGATAACCTCATGAAGGCAATAACTTTTCGCTAAACTGATAACAACGGTAAAAATTCAGTGCAATATTGCCAAAATAAAATAAACAACTGAACAAAGCATAGTTCATAAGTATCAAACAATCCTCATTCAGGAGTCAAACAATATCATTCAGGTATCCAACAGCTGTACCGGCTGAAACTCAAGCCGGCACAACTGTATAGCAAACGACCACTTTCTCCACAATTTCAAGCACCCATATCTTTACAATTCCCCAAAAAAATATTATCCCAACATCTCTGAGTTAAAAATTAATTAACACTGCCAGCTCCAGAGCTAACTTAGCCCATATTTTCTTTGCTACTGAAATAAATGACAACCGCAAACTAAAAATTAAATATCAGAGAGAATTAAGCTCTCCAGGTATATCTTCGCGGAGAAAACGGATGCGGGGCAGTGAATGGCTAGCAACGGGCGGGGTCGAGCCCCCCCCCCCCTACCAGAATTTAAGGTCACAAGAATTAGTTGTGTGAGGCTGGTGGATAGTGGAGACGCACTACGAGGTCTCACCGTTTTACATCGCACAGGTCTGTGGACTACAGTGATTAGAGAGAGGAGAGAGAGAGAGAGAGAGAGAGAGAGAGAGAGAGAGAGAGAGAGAGAGAGAGAGAGAGAGGAAGGAGAGAGAGGAGGAGAAGGAGACACTAGAGAGAGAGACCAGAGAGAGAGAGCAGAGAGAGAGCAGAGAGAAGAGAGAGAGAGAGAGAGAGAGAAGAGAGAGAGGGTAGAGAGAGAGAGAGAGAGGAGAGAGTAAGAGAGAGACAGAGACAGAAGACGAGAGGACAGAGACAGAGCAGAACAGAGAGAGGAGAGAGGAGAAGAGGGAGTGAGGAGGAGAGAGAGAGAGGGAGAGACGAGAGAGAGAGGAGAGATTATTACACGCTTGGAGAAAGAAAGAAGAGGAGAGGGGAGAGAAAAAGGACGAGGCAAAGTGAGATAAAGATAGATATAGGCAACAGACCCCGACAGAAAGAACCAAATAGAGAGAAGAGAAGGAAAAAAGATGAGAAAACACATAGCTATAGAAATATAAGAAACAGCTAGTGAGCTAAATACAAAGAGGTCTATAGAAAATAATATGTTTGAGAGAACATAATAATTCACAGTATGTAATTAATTGCTTAATGTACTAGCATAATGTAATTAGTAATATGCACAATGTATTTTCATGATAATACTGCTATTGTATTCGATATTTGCATGCCTGTATTAATATTACGATAGTTGGCACGGTAGTGTTAATAAATGTATAATGACAAATTTGCATGATAATCTTCATAAATGCTATATTTGCAAAATATTCTTAACAGATATGCAATATTTGCATGGTATAGTTAGATGATCGAAATGCAGGACAATTGCCTAAAGTGTACAATGATAGGAAGAACATCCCGGTACATTGTTATATACAATGCTTTAAATGTACTGTAAGGCATTAATTAAACCAGAGAAAATATTTGTATTAAAATTACTTAAATACACAAGCCTTTAAGCAGTAAATGAGCTTTATAAAAATTATTTCAAAGCTAATAGACTACAGACTCACATATTTAGAGAAAATATGCAGTCAATTTTCTTGTTACAATAAAGTTAATACATATTAAAAAAAGTAAAGGGAAATAGCACCAAAAGTACTTACCAAGAAGTTAACACCCCCCATTAAATTTAAATAGCAACCACGAGACGGATTCCGTAACCAAACGAGGCTATCCAAGACAGACTTACGGAGGACACTAAAATTAATTGCAATTTGTATGAGAAATTCTATATAGCCTCCACGAATATGCGAATCCTTGCTTATTTTACACTAGACATAGAGGAGGGATAGAGCAGGATGAATCATTATTTCCATGTGGTACATAATTATATAAGAAGGACGTTCGGGACAAATCATTTTTTTAAGCAAAATCGTTTTCACTTGTTGGAGAATGTTGGACAGCATGACGAGGGAAGGGAGTTAACTAGAGAAGAAGACGCCAACTCATACGTAACGGGGGTGATGGAAATCGTTCTCTCTAGTTCATTATCCCCCCGGTTAACTAACGAGGTCGGGGAAACAGCTCTCTTTAGTCCGTTACCCCGCCCTCAGTTAGCTAACTATCCTAGAGCACCTCCAGAGTTCCTACGGCAGTCTCTCTCGTTCAGCACCTTGTAACCCAGGTATTTCCGACTACCTAGGTGCGGGGACTACCAGGCGCCGTAACTTGATCAGCTACCCGCACTCTAGAGGACTCTAGAACACGTTTCACTGCCACAAACGTCATAAGACGAAACGAAAGGAAAGAGATGAATAATGAAGTAATTAGTGAGGGTTTGGGGTGAAGAGAGGCTAGAGAGGTGGGAGGAGGGAGCGAGGAGGGGTCGTCAGTTGATAGTGAGAGTTGTGGAGAGGGGTGGAGTAGATAGGTAGAAGTAGAAAAGTAGATAGTAGAAGTAGAAGAGTATATAGTAGAAGAAATGCTGCCACCATACATTCATTTGTCCGTACCTACAAGACCAAGGAATGGAACTTGTCTGTATCACAATTATACTCAATACACTCAAAGATGTTATCAAGAGGTCATTATGAGTATGTTCCATCTGTATCATGTACTCATGAAAATCATGGACACCAGTAACCGCAGAGGCTTTCTCATCTCAACTCAAAAACTCTAGGGAACAAAGTTAAAGACAATTTAACTAATAAATTCATCAATTAATTTCACCGGTAAGTATCATAATTTATGCAATTCACCTTAATGTTCAAGAGTTGTAAGGTTATGGCAAGTGAGTCATCATCCCAAGAATTCGAGAACCCCTACAACTCGACTGCCACTGGTCATCACACAACACTTGTCCACCTAAATGTTGACTCACCGATGACTGAGTCTAAGTTGAATAAAGAGGGTGGAGGAGGGTTTCCTGTGGTCAGGCAGCGTCACCCCACTTCCCGACCGACAGCCTCTATCTCGGCGGCTGTCCTACGCTCTGCTCTGCTGGCTGGTCTCCTATTGCTTATCCTCCCTATGCTGCCTCAGTATATAATGGGAAACCTAGTAGCTAACTCTGTCCCACAATTAGATAGCCCAGGCTATCTACCAAACCACTCGTTAAACGTCGGCATGTTTGACAGCTACCAGGCTATGATTATAAGATTAGTGGGAGCTAGGTGAGATTCGCATGAGCTGACCTCAGGTCAACCTGAGGTCATTAACACTCTAGAGGTGAGACTTATTAGGTCCGGACAGACTGGCGTGCCTCTCAAATCCTTGTCGGGCTTGCTACATGTACCTATATATTATATATATATATATATAATATATATATATATATATAGTATATATATATATATTATATATATATATATATATATATTAAATAAACTAAACAAAACACCTTTCGCGTGTTATAACGACTATGGCAAACAAACATGAAGATGAGTATGTTCTTAGGTGATAACCTCAGGGCAATGACCCTCTAGGTGAAGCCCCCTTCGGATGATGACCCTCAGGTCTAATGCCCTAAGATGAAGCCTTGAAACTATCCTTGTGCTTGAAGAAGGATACGAGAAAAAAATCACTAATTCAAGAGTTCTAAAAATGAAGGTTTCTTGTGTACAGAGCTGGGAGGAGAGTTTACTTTTGAGCTTATAAGGCCTATCAGACTGAGGAGGGTTATTAAAGCCCAACAAGAGCTAATGACCGACCCGTATGTATATTTTAGCCCTGAACGTAGCGCAGAAGAAACGTAACTCTCAGTGTGTATATACACCGAGAAAGGAGGAATACACATCGCTGTGTATTTCTTCTTTGTGTATGGCAAGTTGT
>WNGS01158745.1:14064144-14082542 GCA_020271785.1 Procambarus virginalis | reverse complement strand
TGGCTCTTTGGTCCGCCTCTCACCGTGTGTGTGTACTCACCTATATGTACTCACCTATATGTGTCTGCAGGATCGAGCATTGACTCTTGGATCCCGCCTTTCGAGCATCAGTTGTTTACAGCAATGACTCCTATCCCATTTCCCTATCATACCTGGTTTTAAAATTATGAATAGTATTGGCTTCCACAACCTGTTCCTTAAGTGCATTCCATTTTCCCACTACTCTCACGCTAAAAGAAAACTTCCTAACATCTCTGTGACTCATCTGAGTTTCTAACTTCCATCCATGTCCCCTCGTTCTGTTACTATTCCGTGTGAACATTTCGTCTATGTCCACTCTGTCAATCCCTCTGAGTATTTTATACGTTCCTATCATGTCCCCCCTCTCCCTTCTTCTTTCTAGTGTCGTAAGGCATAGTTCCCTCAGGCGCTCCTCATACCCCATCCCTCGTAGCTCTGGGACGAGTCTCGTTGCAAACCTCTGAACCTTTTCCAGTTTCATTATGTGCTTCTTTCAGATGGGGACTCCATGATGAGGCGGCATACTCTAAGACTGGCCTCACGTAGGCAGTGTAAAGAGCCCTAAATGCCTCCTTACTTAGGTTTCTGAATGATGTTCTAACTTTTGCCAGTGTAGAGTACGCTGCTGTCGTTATCCTATTTATATGTGCCTCAGGAGATAGATTAGGTGTTACGTCCACACCAGGTCTCTTCGCGCGTCGTCACAGGTAGGCTGTTCCCCTTCATTGTGTACTGTCCCTTTGGTCTCTATCTCCTAGTCCCATTTCCATAACTTTACATTTGCTCGTGTTGAATTCCAGTAGCCATTTCTCTGACCATCTCTGCAACCTGTTCAGGTCCTCTTGGAGGATCCTGCAATCCTCATCTGTCACAACTCTTCTCATCAACTTTGCGTCATCCGCAAACATCGACATGTAGGACTCTACACCCGTAAACATGTCGTTAACATATACAAGAAATAGAATTGGTCCCAGCACCGATCCTTGTGGTACTCCACTTGTTACTGTTCGCCAGTCCGACTTCTCGCCCCTTACCGTAACTCTTTGGCTCCTTCCTGTTAGGTAGTTCCTTATCCATGCTAGGACCTTTCCCCCTACCCCCGCCTGCCTCTCGAGTTTGAATAGCAGTCTCATGTGCGGTACTGTATCAAAGGCTTTTTGGCAGTCCAGAAATATGCAGTCTGCCCAACCATCTCTGTCCTGTCTTATCCTCGTTATTTTATCATAGAATTCCAGAAGGTTTGTTAGGCACGATTTCCCTGTCCAGAACCCATGTTGATGCTTGTTCACAAATCTAATGTTCTCCAGGTGTGCAACCAGTCGTAGCCTAATTATTCTTTCCAGTATTTACAGGGGATGCTTGTCAGTGATACAGGTCTATAGTTAAGTGCCTCCTCCCTATCGCCTTTCTTGAAGATCGGCACGACATTTGCCTTCTTCCAGCAACTGGGCAATTCTCCCGACATAAGTGACTCATTAAAGATCATTGCCAGAGGCACGCTGAGGGCCTGCGCTGCTTCTCTTAGTATCCACGGTGATACTTTGTCTGGTCCTACTGCTTTAGATGCATCTAGAGTTGTCAACTGTTTCATTACCTCCTCCACTGTCACTCTATGTGTGTTGTGTGTGTGTGTGTGTGTGTGTGTGTGTGTGTGGGTGTGTGGGGTGTGTTAGTGTGTGTGTTATGTTGGTGTGTGTGGGTGTGTGTGTGTGGTGTGTGGTGTGTGTGTGGTGTGTGGTGTGTGGTGTGTGTGTGTGGGTTGTGTGTGTGTGTTTAAACGAAATAGGTCGGTTTAAATACAGCATATTCATATTCCTTGTGGAATTCAATGAAATTAAAGGAAAGGGGAAAATTTAAAGCAAACCAACTCTAGGTAATAATTCACACGAAACAGACTGCAAGCGAGGGTGGTATGGAGAGTCGGTGGAAGAGAGAGAGAGAGAGAGGTGCTCCGAATGGGAAAGAGGTTCCATTGTTAGCGAGAGAGGGAAAGGGGGGAAAGGGGGAGTAGACCAGGGGCATAAAAGTGAATGCTAGCGACGTGAGAAGTGTGTGATTGAGAGGGAGAGAGAGAGTGAGTGTTTGTGAGAGTGGAAGAAGGCTAAGGACCGAGGAGACGTGAATGGATGGTTGTACGAGTGAGAGTGAGAGAGTGAGGGTGAGAGTGAGGGGTAAGGAAGCGTGTTAGGCAGTGAATATATTGCTTTATAAATGTCTAGCATCACAAAAACTAGTTGACGCTTTAAATACATCTACTGTATGACAAACGTGCACAATTTAAATGGTTTACTGCTATTAGAAGCACATACAACTGCATTTCTTGCCGGGTTATTAAGGACTGGCTTGAATACGTTTAATAGAGAACACACAGAAATCACAATAGCGTGATGGATCAAATGAACAAATCCACTAGGGCTGTGACGAGGATTCGAACCTACGTCCGAGAGCATCGCAGACGCTGCCTTAATCGACTGAGCTACGATATGGTCAAAATGTCCATGGTCAATATTTTGACCCCTGTCGTAGCTCAGTCGATTAAGGCAGCGTCTGGGATGCTCTCGGACGTAGGTTCGAATCCTCGTCACGGCCTTGTGGATTTGTTCGTTGAAAAATTAATGTTTTTTGTTAGTTTGTCGGACAATTCGTGTGACTGTAGCTGAGACGTGGGCGGGGGAAAGAGGGGTTAGCTGAGGTGTAGTTCACGTGATAATGGATAAGTTCGTGTGAAATTGCTTTCAGTAATTAAGGTGGACAGCATCTACGTACCTTATTAAATTATCTGATTTAGAGCCACTTAGTTATTTATAAGTTTATATGATATGCTCACACTCACGTTACTGCATGAGCTTTAACTGACTCAGAAACGCTTGAGCATAATTATAATACATTCCAGTTATCAAGAGCATGTATGTTATACTTAGGTTGAGAATTATGAATTGTATATCATTTACACAATCTACAATAACTTCAAGGAATTACTATAAACGTACACATATGAATTATCGCTGTCCTACATCTGCTGGAAATTTATAGTACGGTTGAAGACACTAATTGTTTTGCAATTAATTTTCAAAACAAAATAATGAAAACCATTAGCCTTAACAATGTATTTGTCACAGCCAAAAATATTAATTTGATTGTCACTTTCCTTATCAAGATTTCTTACCTGAATCAAACAACCAATTATGCCTGATTTAAGATATATTTAACTACCTGCTTTAATCATAACTAGCATCGAAATTAGTCTTAACATGAGCTTTGCCATTTCTAACTATTTTATTTTCACGCTCGCATGTAAAGAAAATCCGGCATAAGACTTTTCCTTAATTGCCAACCCTAAACTTTCTTAGTCTCAACTTAGAACTCAAAAATGTAACTTTAATTCCTATAACATTAAAACTTTGAATGACTTAAATTGGTGTAGAGGTGTAAAAGTGGATGTGAAGTTGCACTAGTCACACGAGGACTAGAGGAACTAATTACTTTCGTACCAGGTCTGCCTAGAGCCACCGAGGAACAGATTTGGTGTTACTTGTAATTAATATCCTCATTTACTTGCATGTTAGATATCAGTAGAGCCACAGAGCCACAGAGGAGCAGAGGAACCAGTTACGTAACAGAAACAAACACGATTCATAGCTGGAAATTTTTATATAATTAAGCCTCAAAGGCTCTGGAATCTATATACCAGGCTGTTGTTGTTGTTAAAGATTCGCTACCTGGAACAAAAGTTCCAAGTAGCACGGGCTATGGTGAGCCCGTAGTGCGATTTAAGGTTCAGAAACGGACGAGAAAAGTCCCCAAATAAACAAATCTCATCTCAAGCCATAGGCAGACGTTTATGAAGAGTAAATGAAAATTCTCCCAGTGCCCCGAATTTATAACCTTCTACCTTATTAACTTACCGACGTACAAAAGCTTTTAGCAGGTTAGCCAGTGTCTCAGAAACACGAAAAGTTGTGTCACGAAAGAACGGCTTGAAGTGGACAGCGAGATGAGTGGGAAACCAGATCTTGGAAGCTGCAGGAGTTCATCTTAGAGGGTTTTATGGTGCGCCATCACCTTAAGGTCTTACCTTCAGGTACTCGCGCCCTGTGGAGAGTGGTAATTAAGGGCTAATGCGTCTTGAACCTTAGTCCTGGAGAGTGTGTGGAGTGATGTTGGCCCCAAACTTTGAAAGACACACATTTCCTAGGCTTTGTGAGCTGGTGTTTGTTGTTCGTTTGAGTTCCATGCTTGATGCTTCCTTGAAAACATGTGGGGTGGGCGGTTCGTGATGTTTTATTGGTTGATTTCCAAAGAACATGTATGCTGACTATGCATATGTGACTGCAGATGGTCTAGCAGCTGAAATAGCTGCAGCAGAAAACAAATGGAACAGTAGCAACTAGCAACAGCAGAAACGTCAACAACAGCATCATGTAGCAATACTAGCTGCAACAACAGTACCAGCAGCAATAGCAACAGCAGTAACAGCAGAAACATCGAAAGCATCAGCAGCAGCAGCCAAAAATAATAATAATAGCAGCAGACGTCGAAGCAACAGGAATTTGTATTGCTAAAAATATTTTTTCTGTGCATTAAGAACAATTTGTTTTACAACAAGACAGTTGTAATCAATTATTTATTAGTATCTCTTTGTTCACGATAATATACCGCTGCGTATATCAGAACACTAATTGGTATACGAAATATAAAAATAAGAATTGAAAAACATTCATTTCTATACCATACATACTTTGGTATAGAAATAAGTTTAAAAACCTTATCAATTAATATCCTATTTTCAAATTTTAACTATTAATCATGGAAAAACATATAATACATCACGTTAATAAATACTGTGAAAGGTGGACACAGCGAGCTAAGAATATTGTCTGCCTTCAACTAATATAAATTTAGGAGCGAGAAAAGAAAGATTTCGAAACAAATAGAACTCTTTTACGTGAACATTTTCCATCTTTCACAACTAAGGCTCATAACATTGCTATTTTTTCTGAGTTGAAAAATAACCTATAATATATACGTTATAATTTCGAGGTTTGTGGATGACTATCTTGCTAAAATATAATTTTATTTTTTTTTAAACCTCGAAGGGGTACCACCTCTGGTGCTAGCGTAGGGACCCATAGCCTCGGAGAAGAAATAAAGAGTACTCAGAGAAGACCTTGTGTATCCTCATTGAACACTTTGATATCTTCTTCTCCTACCACCACTATTCTTTTGGAATGTGTTTATATATATCTAACTTTAATTTTTTTCAAAATTATATTGTCGTTTTCTAAGTTGAAGACTTTGGGTACGAGGTGTTGTGCATGACGATGTGTCAACAAACTTCAATTAGAGTGAAATATATTTGGCAAAGATTCTTTACCCTCCTGTGTCTGTCCACATGTGACTGGGATCTAGAAGACTATGTCGTTTGATGGATAAATATCGTGCAGTACAAATATCTCTTTAAATCCAGTTACCTGAATCGCAAAATGCACGGAATTAACATCTGAATACCCCGTCGCTGAGCCATAACTCCCTGGTGATGTAAAACGGCTCTTTCAAACGTAATTATAATTCACAAGAAATCAACATGAATGAGTTATATTTGTCTTAAAGAAACTCTCTCAAATGAAGCTAGATACGAGAAAAACACTCACTGAAGCCAAACCAAACTATTGCTTAATCGTGTCAAAAATAGCTTCCTCTGTTGACGTTGGTCAGCTGGCCTGGGGCAGACCGATCGCCAGGATCGATGCTAGTCTGGGTAATGGAATCGTGACGTCAACTGCGGCTGATAAAGTGCATCGCTCGCCCTCCAAATGGTTGTAGCTTGGCCATGGTGGTGGTGGCTGTGATGGTGTAGTGGCCATTGGTCATGGTGGCTGTGGTGGTGGAGCCCATTGGTGATGGTGGCTATGGTGGTGGTGGTGTTGGTAGTGGTGATGGTGGCTCTGGTGGTAGTGGTGATGGTGGCTGTGGTGGTGGTGTTGGTAGTGGTGATGGTGGCTCTGGTGGTAGTGGTGATGGTGGCTGTGGTGGTGGTGGTGGTAGTGGTGATGGTGGCTGTGGTGGTAGTGGTGATGGTGGCTGTGGTAGTGGTGGTGACGGTGGTATGGACACGGGTGGTGGTAGTAACAGAAACGATGGGAAAGTTGAGGTTTACTTACCTGTCAAGTAAGTACCCACGACTCGATAATGGTCGAGGATGGACCAAAACATCGTCGTTTCTCTCCATGTTCTGATGTGTGGTTTGGTAATTATGTCTTCAGTCACGTTACTGTGACGCCTCGTCTGCACTTACCTCTCAGTTTTACCAGTGTTTGTGTGGAGTGAAGTCTGGTGTTTCGTGCCCTAATTGCTAGCCTTGTTTTATCTGTTGTTTTTTATTTAACTATTCTGAAGTTCGTGTTCTTTGTCGAATTGTACCTTCAAGTTGTGGATGGAGGTGGCTTCCACAACTTCATCTTGCCCAATCCTGCAGTTTGCCAAGGTCCTTGAGTAACTTCCGGCAATCCTCATCTCATTTTCACATTCCTCATCAGCTTTGCGTCATCTACAAACATCGATATGTCAGAACTCACTCCCTCGGGGAGGTCGTTCACATAAATTAAGAACAGCAGTGGTCCCAGGACCGAGCCTAGTGGGACCCAACTCGTTAAATTCCTCCAGTAAGAAGATGTAGGAATCTAAATTGTTTTGATGCTTCTGGTACTTCTGTGGGGATTGTTAGGTCAAGCTGTCCTCTGTGAGGTTCTTGGCGTTGCTGTGGTGGTTTGGTAATAATGTCTTCAGCCAGGTTATTGTGACTCATCGTCTGCACTGTGATGGTTATCTTGAGATGATTTCGGGCTTAGCCTCCTCGACCGGCCTCCTTTTTGTTACAAACCCCCAGGAAGCAGCCCGTAGCAGCTGTCTAACTCCCAGGTACCTACTTATTGCTAGGTAACAGGGCATCAGGGTGAAAGAAACATTTTGCCTATTTGTCTCCGCCTCCACCGGGGATCGAACCCGGAAGCTCAGGACTACGAATCCGAAGCGTTGTCCACACAGCTGTCAGGCGCCCTGGTAGAGCCTCAGGCGCCGTTTGGAAGAGCCTCTCTGTGTAATTTCTCATACAGTTACTCTCTTTATGGCCTCTCAGAAAGAGAGCCTCTCTCTTTCTGGCCCTTCTGTAGTAATTGTTTGGTCGTGCTAACATAAAGTGATTTATTATAAGTGTTTACAGCATGAGTGATGTACTTTATACATCTGAATAACGTTCGTATGTTCTGAAAGCTCTGAATAAAGTATTTTATTTCCCTAGGTTTTGGGAGAGTGGTTTTAAATATTAAGCAACAACGAATCACGGAGTCAGGCCAGATCACTTGTAAACACTCTCAGATCCTAACTACCAGCTGAATGTCACAAAAGTCAAATCACCTTCTAACTTCCCACATCAATAAATATACCGTATATTCCTGCAAATATGACATGCTTTCGGTCCACCAACAATCGAGTATATCTTGTACTTCCATGCACAAATCACACGTTTCCTCTACAATATCACCTGAAATCGATTTTCAATATGTGACACAACATTCCCCCCAAAAATATCAAAACTATCTTCTAAATTGTGTGCGTTTGTTCGCTGGCAAATATGGGATAGAGTATGAAATGTCACACGTAATATCTACCTCAGCCTGGTCTCTGGTAGCAGAGAGGATGATAATACGTCACGGATAAAATATATAAAATTGTACTAANTGTTGCCATACACACAGAATGATTTGTGGACATATAATAGTTATGAATAATTATACAAATTATATAGTTATATGCGTATTTTTTAATATACTACTTATTATTTATATATTGTCCTATCACATTTTATGAAGGCTGTTATTTCAATTACTTTCAATTTCAGCCCATTCTCCTTTCAATTTCAATTTCAGCCCAGGGAGCCGGTCGGCCGAGCGGACAGCACGCGGGACATGTGATCATGTGGTCCCGGGTTTGATCCCAGGCGCCGGCGAGAAACAATGGGCAGAGTTTCTATCACCCTATGCCCCTGTTACCTAGCAGTAAAATAGGTACCTGGGTGTTAGTCAGCTGTCACGGGCTGCTTCCTGAGGGTGGAGGCCTGGTCGAGGACCGGGCCGCGGGGACACTAAAAGCCTCGAAATCTTCTCAAGATAACCTCAAGATAACCTCCTGTTTTGGTAGTACTTATAGTAACGATGAGGACCATGGTGTATACACCGACGTACAACGAAATTAGAACGAATAAATCTGAACTATTGAGACGGACAAACCGGAATTTTCTTAGTTTACTTGTGTTGCTTGGACAAACTTATCTAACCTATTCTAACCTTGACGTTATCTTGAGGTTATCTTGAGAGGTTATCTTGAGATGATTTCGGGGCTTTTTTAGTGTCCCCGCGGCCCGGTCCTCGACCAGGCCTCCACCCCCAGGAAGCAGCCCGTAACAACTGACTAACACCCAGGTACCTATTTTACTGCTAGGTAACAGGGGCATAGGGTGAAAGAAACTCTGCCCATTGTTTCTCGCCGGCGCCTGGGATCGAACCAAGGACCACAGGATCACAAGTCCAGCGTGCTGTCCGCTCGGCCGACCGGCTCCCTAGGTTAGGATCATATTAGGCATCAGATACGCGATATCTGATGCCTGATATAGTACAAAAGCGTGCTCTACCAGGCCTAGGAATATTTGTGTTTTTGCTACATTTATTTTAACATAATTGTTTACTAGTCAGTATACTACTATCTAAAAGCTAAGAACGTACGAATTCTGACTATTGACGATCTTCACAATAGGTGCCGTCTAAATAGGATAATGGGTTGTTCAATTTTAATACATTTGGTTTGGAAAATCTGCAGAATTGAAGAATTTTATTTAGATTTATTTCAATTAAATAACATTAAGAGAGGTTACCTTTACCAATTATGTTCGAACAAAAATATTTACAAATTAATAGACCTGTGAATATTTAACTATAGATTTCTAGCCGTTCACTTTATAACGGAAACGTTTTGAGAATCTTTACCTTAATACTAAATTTACAAATGAATTTACAGGCAAAACTTGCTAATTGCAAATTTGTCTTTCATTTTATAACATATTTAAAAATCTCTTGAAATATCTGATGAATTACGAGCGTTTCGTGGGGGGATTGTTTGATGTAAGACATATTGAAAATGTCAGACTAACAGTGCTTAAATTTTCTAAAATACGTTGATTGTTTTTTACGGATTTCTCAATTCCTTTAAAACAAAAAATGGGAGAACTGTTTGGTTATACCATTCTTTCAATTTGCCAATTCGTAAGAAATGCAACTATTTTGCCTATTTACCCTAGAACATTGCAAGCCAAGCATCCCACCTAACTTACCGAGGCCTATGCATATAAATCGCCAATATTTACCGTGTGTAAATTGCACCAATACGTCACATTTAAACGTATGGATTGGTTCATTTATTAATGGAACGTATTTGGTCGGGTTGGAACCCCCCTTGTGGTGAAACATCGGGTATATCGACTTTGTCGATAGGATTTAATACCACATCGTTAAAAGGACGGAGGGCAGTACGACAAGGGGTTTAACATCATCCAGTAATATATTGCGGTTGTCATACAAACGGGGACCTCTTGTGAGCTTCGTTATACCCCTGTGTAACTGGGTGTAGCCTGTGTAATTCGTTGTTGGTCTGGTATATCCGGTGTTCGGTGTACGCTGGGAGGTACTTGTGTTCTGTGTTGTGCCCAGGTGTACATGGTATACTTCGTTGCATTCTTGTGAATCCTGTGTATTTCTGTTTTCACTTTGTTTATTTTGAACAAAGGGATATATCCCTTTGGTGTACCAAGGTGTACCAAGGGTTTACCTCGATAACGCTCGTGAGATTAAGTGCGCATACCTGGTGCTTCTCCTGAAGTATACCTGCACGCACTTGACCTCTGCTTGCTCACACTTGACTGCTGCCTGCTCACACTTGACCACTATACCTGCTCACACTTGACCACTATACCTGCTCACACTTGACCACTATACCTGCTCACACTTGACCACTATACCTGCTCACACTTGACCACTATACCTGCTCACGCTTGACCACTATACCTGCTCACACTTGACCACTATACCTGCTCACACTTGACCACTATACCTGCTCACGCTTGACCACTATACCTGCTCACACTTGACCACTATACCTGCTCACACTTGACCACTATACCTGCTCACACTTGACCACTATACCTGCTCACACTTATTCCCACAGGAGACGCTTCGATTCCCAGAATTAACATCATGTGAGACTGACACTGAGCGAAATCTCTTTAACTTAATGACAAATCTGACAGGTGATGGACAGGGTGTCAAACCCATCATTACTAATTCAGGAAGGTGGTTGGCCTGTCTACCTCGTGAAGTCCTGTTACACCTCCAAGCTGAAGACGGGAATAAAAATATATATTTTTGTATTCGAATTTAGAATTTGGGAATTGTATATAAATAAACAAGTAAATAAATAAAATAACAAATAAAAACTCATAAAATTTTATGCTATTTCTGTATTCCTTTTTGTAAGTAAAGCTCAGGAAGATGAACTGCAAACAAAACCATGATTTATCAAGAATTTTCGTCTCCTCTAATGACACCAGCACATGATCTTTCCTCGGCCATAACTGCTTCAGGAGTCTTTAATAGTTTAGTTGATTCGAAACATCTCAATCCGGAGTTTTTATTGTTACAGACAACACCGCAGCTATTCGAAGCTCATAACTAACATAGTAAATATAAACTAAGGAGCCTTGATTAAGAAAATACATATAAAACGAGCACTTATTCGCGATAATGTTATCTGAGTCATTGCAGTTAGGCTATAGAGTTCAGGGATTCGATCCCATCGAATGGGTTCAGCGTTTTCTCAAACTTAATCATTCTTAGTCTCGATAGTTACTTTCGGAAGGTTGATCGCTTGTCCAGTCACACGATAACGGAGGCGTCGCGCCGTATCGGAAGAGGCCAGAGGGTCTAAAGTCGAGCTGGAAGTACCTTGTTATGGCGGAGATATCACCAAGGGGCGCCCTTGGAAGTAGCCAATAGGGGTATAGCCCCTTTACCCACCGACCCCTAGAGGTCATTTCAACCTGATAATGGTATTGGATGAGATTTTGGTCGAAACGCCAAGGTTTAAGGCTGTGTTTTCTTTTTGTTCAGCACTTAAGTAAGCATTAATGTTTGTGTTGTGTGTGTGTGTGTGTGTGTGTGTGTGTGTGTGTGTGTGTGGTGTGTGTTGTGTGTGTGTGTGTGTGTGTGTGTGTGGTGTGTGTGTGTGTTGTGTGTGTGTGTGTGGGTGTGTGTGTGTGTGTGTGTGTGTGTGTGTGTGTGTGTGTGTGTGTGTGTATGTGTGTGTGTATGTGTGTGTGGTGTGTGTGTGGTGTGTGTGTGTGGTGTGGTGTGTGTGTGTGTGTGTGTGTGTGTGTGTGTGTGTGTGTGTGTGTGTGTGTGTACAGTAAAAATGTATACATATAATACGCCATTAACTTCACCCTTTGAATACAAACGGTGAAGCTCTCCCCCTCTACCCCTTTCCCGTTCCATCTGCCCCTCTCACCCTTCCCCTTTCACCCATTTCTCTTCCCTTCCGGTCTCAGATGCACGCAAAATATTTTTTACCCAATGACTAATAACTGTTGTCATCCTCTCTTTCCCCTGGACACCTACAGGCAGGAACTTCAGCAATTTATTCAATATATAAACATTTCTACACAACAATTGTCCACCGATTATTGCAATTTAAGTTTCAAACAAATTAGGCAATGAGTCGTGAAAAGAAATGGTCTATTGTTGTGAAATTTATTTTGTAGGATTTTTTTTTTAAGTTCCTGTTGATTATGAGAATGAAATCTGATAAGAATGATGAAGGGGAGAGGATTGAGATATAGACTAAGGGAAAGGGCTTAAGAAGACGAGATAAAGCAAAGTGAGATAAAGATAGTGAGATAAAGGATGGTGAGATAAAATGAGGTAAAGATAGTGAGATAAGGGATAGTGAGATACAGTATAGTGAGATACAGGATAGTAAGAGAAAGGATAGTGATATACAGGATAGTGGGAGAAAGGATGTGAGATGAAGGATAGTGAGTGAGATAAAAGATAGTGAGTGAAAGATAGTGATAAAAAATAAATAGTGAGATAATGGTAAAAAAGGATGTTGTGTCTCGTCAGTGACTCTTAATAGAACTCGTATCGCCGAAAAAGCTGAAATCCGAACGACATTCTAAGCCCATCCAATCTTAACGTTCTTAAGAAAAACTAAATAAGCCTGAAATTTTTCTTTCGATTGCCTAAGAGGAAATCAAATCGTTACCCAAATGGTTCACAAGTTCGTATCTGCCTCAGTCCCTCGAAGTGTAAATGATTTTCTCTGTTTATCTCTGGTGATGATCGCAGCATCTTGATGTACCATTAAGGTGAGTGAGGAAGACCAAGGTGAATTATTTGATGTATCAAGACGTTCAGAGTTCAGGGAGAGCTATATAGCTGGACCTGAAAGAGTAGAGTCCCAGCCATCTATTGTGGAATCAAATTCAATTATTAAGAATACACGTAATTAACATGGGGTTCAATGTATGATTGAATGCTATCCACTGAATGAAATATCAAGCAAAACTACCTATTGGGTTTCTATTGCGTCTTCTAGGGACAGAGAGACAGTAGGTAAGATATTCCACACAAGGCATTGCATTAGAGATACCATTTCGAGCCTTTTTTTTAACCTTATGAAGCAAGAGAGGTATGTTAATTAATTAACCTGACCAAGAGTTAAGTGACTATATACAACATGGGCGGACTTTGAGCCGAGGAGCTGAAGGAATGATTCCCAATCACTTTAAACAGCTGAGGATCTAGCACCAACCCCTGCAAGATGCACGCCTTTCGCTCTACTGACCTGTCCAAGTGAATAGCCATGAGGCAGGAGGAAGATTGTGCTCGGTACATTCACCCCCAAACAAGTCTAAGGCTGGCCGTGACATGGAGCGAAACCTCAGACACTCACAACACACTCGCAAGAATAGCGGTGGTCTTACCTTCAGAGTAACAAAGATCTCCTTTAAGCAAGTAACAGAAGTGAGTTACTAAGACGAGTCTGAGTGATGACAGTGGACGCAAGCGAGGGACGAAGCTTTCGAGGAAAAAAACAGGTATTAAGAAAAATTAAATACATTTGAATATGTATTAATACATCTGGCCATACTAGGAAATTTCAAGAGGTAAAGAATACACATAAATGATATCCTATTATCCGGGACCAGAAGGCTGAATCGAGGTCAGTAGAGAGACAACCGACTGAACTGGCCCAACGTCCATACCACAACAGTTTCCTAACTCCCGTGTACCTTTTTACTGCTAGGTGAATAGAGTCATTAAAAGTAAAGCAACATACTCGAAAGTTTATCCTGAGCGGGCGTCGAATATGTGACAATTTAGTTGTGAAAATATTCCTCTAACCACTAGGGTCCCCCTGGTAATTTAACGCATCACAAATAATAAATGGGACAAAATTAAGGTAATTGGTAGGATGAGAGGACGGAAATAACACTCGAGAAAAACTAACCCTGGGACAAAAATATAAAACAGAAAGGAGAAAAACACAGACTGTACGGAAAAGTCTCGACGATGAACCGCAACTGTTGGAGTGAATGTAACAAAAAAGGGGGAAAAAAGAATAGGCGGTTTTTCAGCGCCTGGAGGAGAGGGAGCGCGAACAATGCTTCAACAAGAGAGAGAAGAAGTGTGCAGACCATCCCGGAATTTATATAAAAAAAAGAACAAGAAAATAACCACGTTATTGTGACTTTTTATCTGCACAAGAAAGTAGCCAGCTGGAGAGACAAAAACGGAATCAAATAAAACAATGGGTAATGGCTACAAAAATAATTACAGTCATAGGCTAAAACAGTAAGATGCTTAGGTTCAGACATGGTTGGGAAAATATGTTAATGTCCTGAATATTTAATACAGCGATGGGAATTTTTATTCACCCAGTTTTATTGATCACCTCGTGAGCTATATCACAAACACACAAACACAATGAGAGGAGCAGATACATCTATATTCGGTCTCCCTTACAAACACACAATTATTGTGACTTCCATCTCTCTCTGTTGTTTTCAAATAATCGGCCCTTCTTCCACAGACCAAATCACAATGTTTAATAACAAGCTGTTAATATTGTCTCTTCTATTACACGAATATGTCATGCACAGAGAACATTTGTAAAGTATATTATTACAATACCACAGTTCATTGCATCATTACTCGCTTATTGTTATGAGAATACTCACCTACAGCTGGAACCAGGGACTCCCAATCAACATTTTTTTACATTGAGATGTCAAAATCTATGTAATGAGTGTGATGTTAATTTTTATCGAACTTTGGTGTCCATTGTCTTGGGTATTTAATATAGTGCTCTATAAATCTCTTACATCAGAGACTGCATAGAGGGAATATGATCACAGCATGAAAAATACTGGTGGAAACAGACAAGGTGGGGAAAATAACATCCCCTTCAAACTGAGAGAAAGTACGACAAGAGGATAAAGGTGGAAACATAAATGAGCCAAATTAATGTAAGGAAATACTCGTACCATGTACAAATAGTCAACAAGTGGAAAGAACTGAAAGAAGAAGTTGTGGAAGCCACCTCCATCCACAACTTTAAGGCCAGATTTGACAATGAATTTATACGTCAGAATAGTTCAATTGTAACGTAGCAGGTAGAACAAGGTCACTAGACCACACTCCTCCATAGACATTTATAGGTAAGTTCCGTTAAGAATGTCCCCGCGCCTCAGGTCACGTGACGTGACGTAGCCAATGGGAAGTGAAGGTGACGTCACACATCAGCGTCCACGCACGTGACTGGTCCGACACACGACCCTTGGGGTGGTGTGATGTCATCCCCGAACCTAACCTAACCCAGGATCCAACAACAGAAAACGGGACATCACGTCGATGTTGGGAGCCACTGTGATTGCCAGTGCTTCAGTTTTTCGGCCTTAGGGGATTTATAAGTGTAAATCCTATATATACACGTGTAAATGCTATATGTACATATGTAAATGCTATATGTACCGTTCAGTAGGACGGGTTGGATGCATAATGCGACCCACTACAGCACTATTTGTCGAAGGTAAGAAAAGAGTTTCCGGCAAGATCTATACCCGTCATATTGTGTCAGAAAGGATCATAATTTCAACTTCTCGGTCCCGACTCAATATTATTCCTGTCATAGTAGCACGAGGACTGGTGAAGGGAGTTTGGCCTCCTGGCTGTATCCCTCTTGAATGTCATCCACTCAAGCACGACTCCATTGACTTACTGTGGGTGTTCATCTCCCGCCTCGCACGGATCTCATCTACAGCTGCTGGGTCGCCTTCTGACTTACAGTTGACGTCTGCATGCGTGTGTGTGTGTGTGTGTGTGTGTGTGTGTGTGTGTGTGTTTGTGTGTGTGTGTGTGTGTGTATGTGTGTGTAAGTGTGTGTGTGTGTGTGTGTGTGTGTGTGTGTGTGTGTGTGTGTGTGTGTGTGTGTGTGTGTGTGTGTGTGTGTGTGTGTGTGTACTCACCTAGTTGTATACACCTAGTTGTGTTTGCGGGGGTTGAGCTTTGGCTCTTTGGTCCCGCCTCTCAACTGTCAATCAACTGGTGTACAGATTCCTGAGCCTACTGGGCTCTATCATATCTACACTTGAAACTGTGTATGGAGTCAGCCTCCACCACATCACTGCCTAATGCATTCCATCCGTTAATTACTCTGACACTGAAAAAGTTCCTTCTAACGTCCCTGTGGCTCATTTGGGTACTCAGTTTCCACCTGTGTCCCCTTGTTCGCTTACCGCCAGTGTTGAATAGTTTATCCTTGTCTACTCTGTCAATTCCCCTGAGGATTTTGTATGTAGTGATCATGTCTCCCCTCACTCTTCTGTCTTCCTGTGTCGTAAGGTGCATTTCCCGCAGCCATTCTTTGTAACTCATGCCTCTTAGTTCTGGGACTAGTCTAGTGGCATACCTCTGAACTTTTTCCAGCTTCGTCTTGTGCTTGACAAGGTACGGGCTCCATGCTAGGGCCGCATACTCCCGGATTGGTCTTACATATGTGGTGTACAAGATTCTGAATGATTTCTTACACAGGTTCCTGAACGCTGTTCTGATGTTAGCCAGCCTCGCATATGCCGCAGACGTTATTCTTTTTATATAGGCTTCAGGAGACAGGTTTGGGGTGATATCAACTCCTAGATCTTTCTCTCTGTCCGTTTCATTAAGTACTTCATCTCCTATTCTGTATCCTGTGTCTGGCCTCCTGTTTCCAGTGTCTAGTTTCATTACTTTGCATTTACTCGGGTTGAACTTCAAGAGCCATTTGTTGGACCATTCACTCAGTCTGTCTAAGTCGTCCTGTAGCCTCCTACTATCATCCTCTGTTTCAATCCTCCTCATAATTTTTGCATCATCAGCAAACATTGATAGAAACGAGTCTATATCCTCTGGGAGATCATTTACATATATCAGAAACAGTATAGGTCCAAGGACTGACCCCTGCGGGACTCCACTCGTAACGTCTCGCCAATCTGAGACCTCACCCCTCACACTGACTCGTTGTCTCCTGTTGCTTAGGTACTCCTCTATCCAACGAAGTACCTTCCCTTTCACTCCTGCCTGCATCTCCAGCTTTTTCACTAGCCTCTTGTGTGGCACTGTATCAAAGGCTTTTTGACAATCAAAAAATATGCAGTCTGCCCACCCCTCTCTTTCTTGCGTGATTTTTGTTGCCTGGTCGTAGAATTCAATTAGCCCTGTGAGGCAGGACCTGCCATCTCTGAACCCATGTTGATGCTGTGTTACAAAGTTCTTTCGCTCCAGATGTTCCACTAGCTTTCTTCGCACAATCTTCTCCGTCAGCTTGCATGGTATGCAGGTTAAGGACACTGACCTGTTGTTAAGTGCCTCCTGCCTATCCCCTTTCTTGTATATTGGAACTACATTAGCTGCCTTCCAAATTTCTGGCAGTTCCCCTGTTGCCAGTGATTTGTTATACACTATGGAGAGTGGCAGGCACAGTGCTTCTGCTCCTTCCCTTAGTATCCAAGGGGAGATTCCATCTGGGCCTATAGCCTTTGTCACATCCAACTCTAGTAAACACTTCTTTACTTCCCCGCTGGTAATCTCAAACTCTTCTAGTGGTTCCTAGTTAACTATTCCCTCTCTTATCTCTGGAATCTCTCCCTGCTCTAAGGTGAAGACCTCCTGGAATTTCTTATTCAGTTCCTCACACACTTCCTTGTCATTTGTAGTGAATCCTTCTCCCCTATCCTTATATTCATTACCTGTTCCTTTACTGTTTAAGGCTGAGTCTTTGCCTTGCTTGCGATGTCATTTTCGTATTGTCTTTCTGCCTCTCTTCTCATCCTGACACCTGACACATCCTGACACCTCATCCTGTGTGTACTCACCTAGTACTCACCTAGTTGTGTTTGCGGGGGTTGAGCTCTGGCTCTTTGGTCCCGCCTCTCAACCGTGTGTGTGTGTGTGTGTGTGTGTGTGTGTGTGTGTGTGTGTGTGTGTGTGTGTGTGTGTGTGTGTGTGTGTGTGTGTGTGTGTGTGTGTGTGTGTGTGTGTGTGTGTGTGTGTGTGTGTGTGTGTGTTTAAACGAAATAGGTTCGGTTTAAATACACCATATTTCATATTCCTTGTGGAATTTCAATGAAATTAAAGGAAGGGGAAAATTTAAAGCAAACCAACTCTAGGTAATAATTCACACGAAACAGACTGCAAGCGATGGGTGGTATGTGGAGAGTCGGGTGGAAGAGAGAGAGAGAGAGGTGCTCCGAATGGGAAAGAGGTTCCATTGTAGCGAGGGAGGGAAAGGGGGAAAGGGGGGAGTAGACCAGGGGCATAAAAGTGAATGCTAGCGACGTGAGAAGTGTGTGATTGAGAGGGAGAGAGAGGTGAGTGTTTGTGAGAGTGGAAGAAGGCTAAGGACCGAGGAGACGTGAATGGATGGTTGTACGAGTGAGAGTGAGAGAGTGAGGGTGAGAGTGAGGGGGTAAGGAAGCGTGTTAGGCAGTGAATATATTGCTTTATAAATGTCTAGCATCACAAAAACTAGTTGACGCTTTAAATACATCTACTCTATGAACAAACGTGCACAATTTAAATGGTTTACTGCTATTAGAAGCACATACTACTGCATTTGTTGCCGGGTTATAAGGATGGTCTGAATACATTTAATAGAGAACACACAGAAATCACAATAGCGTGATGGATCAAATGAACAAATCCACTAGGGCTGTGACGAGGATTCGAACCTACGTC
>WNGS01158745.1:13947609-13968348 GCA_020271785.1 Procambarus virginalis | reverse complement strand
ATAGGGAGCAAGAAGTAAGCCTGGGTCTCGTCCTGAACCCTTCCAAGTGTGAAGTAGTCTCCTCCAACCCAGACCATCGTAGCTAGAATAAGGTCTGCCGTGCCGGGAGCCCATGTCATTAGGGCCGAGACAGCACCCTCCTTGGAGCCCCCCTCGGGTCTAACGCAATTGAGGAGATCCTTGACAAGAAAATCGCAGACCTTAGAAGATGGAAGACAGAATAGGTGACATCGATGCCCACGATGCTTTTTATCTCCTCGCAAATGCCTATCCCGTGGGACTACACGTGTGCATCTACATGGCCGATACCTATCTACCTTACAGCACAGCAAGGGAGGCGGAGCTGCCAACTTCAGGGAGACCCAGAAATCTATCAAGTACAGGACCTAGAAAGTTGTTACAGTTCGTGCCGATAGGCTCTGAGATTTGGGCGCCTGGGTAAATGTGCAGTTAAGTTCCTGAAGTAGGTGGGCGAGGAACTCATTGGGAAGACTAGAGACCCAAAGCGGCCAGTTTCATGTTCCAGCGCCTGAGTGTTGCTGTTCAGAGGGGAAATGCGTGCTGTATCTTGGGTACGCACCCGCCCCTGAAGAGCTGGACGAAGTCTTCGAACACTGATTGGTATATTGTTATATTGTTATATAAGTGTGTTTTCTGTAAACTATATATATTTATATATATATATATATATATATATATATATATATATATATATATATATATATATATATATATATATATTTTAAGATGTTTATCTGCTTATTTTATTCACCTTCAGGCCAGAGCAATCCAATAAAAATAAATTATTTATAATTTTGCGTTTAGAGCACATTTTGAAAGTGTTTAGAACGCATTTTAGAACAATATTTAGAGCACATTTTGGGACAGTGTTTAAGGGGACAATTTGGAACATTAGGGAACGTTTATGTATTATCATTAAACAGAAGTTTGGATGATCTGTCTGAAAAATCAGTGATTTTTCAACCTTCCATAAAGTTAATAAATATTGTACACCTTCCACTCTTCGAGGTTTGAGAAGATTACTGATGCCTCAAAGACCGCCAATTCACGGTGCGGCAAAGACTAATGGTCAATATATCCTTCAGAAACATTATTGTTGTGAAGGTTATTACCAAACTTGTCATTATTGTGCCATTCGAAGGATCAGATTAATTCTAAGGTTAGCGTACTATTCTCTAATTGGCTATTTCACTCATTTCAATGAAGAAAATCCTTACATTTAGCTGAATGAGTTTTTTAAAAATTGGGTTTTTCAATAAAAATATATATCTTTAGTCTGTTTGTCAGGTTTAATTGAATGCTATTAAATATTCCATTACTCGAGCAAGTATCAATAAAAGCTCTTGACTTCAGAATTTCTGATATATATATATATATATATATATATATATATATATATATTATATATATATATATATATATATATATATATATATATATATTCTGTGGGGAAGATTGAGCTTGTCTATTTTGTATTTTGAATTTTTGTATCATGTTAAGAAGTACATTTTAGCATACAAAATTATATAACCTCTCGATGTTTTATTCCTGAGCAGCAAACTACTTAAAAGTCATGAAAATCATTTTAATTTTTCAAGTCCCTGAGGATGCCGAGGCAATACCCATCCGACGCCTCGCGAGTGATTTAGGTTTGGATTCGTATCCTGTTCAGGTACGATTGACTTGGAGGCTATTCTGAATTGCTCGCCTCTGTTCACTCAGCAGTAATTGGGTACCTGGTTATTAAGTGATTAGTGGATCGTGATCCAAAGGAACCTAGTGGGTAAGGCTTACCATGAGCTATGGAGAAAGAAAACTCTTAGCCTGCTAATAGGAGTCAAAAGCTGTCTGTTATTAAACTCACCAATATGTAAAAATGAACTTCAGTTCCTTTCCTCATGTCGAAATGAATTTTGTATCACTGAAATGGACTTAGAACCTAACCCTGTTTTAATTAATTATTTCGGAAAAAATACTTCAATCCCTCAAAAGTAGATTTTTCAACTCGATGAGCATTTTAAATACTTCTATGATTCATTCACGGGAGAAAATGCTAACGTTGAAAAAAATCGCGATATAGTTTTATATTGAAGGGAAAAATAATAGATTTTCAGCTGGCCGATCTTGTTTGATTACCGGGAATTTTCTGAAGTATGGAATGGGTCGGACCTATATGAACGATGCGATATGTATCTTTCAGCATACTCTCGTTCAGTTTCAGTAAGTATCGTCTTTTTAGTTTTTCCGGTTGCTTGCCAATTTATTGGTTCCGTGTCCTTGGTTTTGTCTCTTTCTCTCTCTCTGTTTTGCTCTCTCTTTCTTTATGTTTCTGTTTCTGGCTGATTGTCACTATCTGTTTCTCTCAGTATGTTATTTATTTCTCTCTGTCACTGTCTCTCTATATTCCTCTTTGTCTCTGTTTCTATCTGCCTCTATCTATCTCTGTCTCTTTATCTGTCTCTTTAGATTTCTCTCTAATTAACATCTTTCACAACTTGTTTGGGAGATTCAAATTATAATATCCTCTACTCCTTTTTTAACAGGCTCTTACTACCTCCATGCTATTTATCCCGTCGAACATCTATCACCTTCTACTTCATTATCCTTACGCTCTCTTTCCTATCCTCTTCATTATTCCTCTTTCCACGTCCTTGCATCTTTCTACACTTCCTACACACTTCTTGCTAACCCTTTCCTCCCATCATTCTACTCCACCTCCTTCACTCTTCTTCTTTACCTCCGTCCTCTTTCTCTTCCATTTTATCTATTTCCTGCGCCTCTCTCCTCCATTTTATCTACCACCTTTATCTGTCTCCTTCACCTTATCTACCGTTCAGAATCCTCCACCTTCCCCCTTTTTTTTTTGCCTACCTCTTCTCTCACATCATTCCTTCTCTCTTTTCTCCATTTCTCTTCTCTTTTCCACTTCTCTCTCCTTCTATGGGTTGTATTCCTGCGACCTTGACCTGCGTTGTCGGCCGGGGAGAAAGACCGAAGGGATTAGGATTACCTTCCCTTAAATCCTGCTCGAAGCGGATTTTAACAATTTAGAGATGAATTTCCTTTGCCCTTGAGACTGGAGGGATTATCCTTTCGTTTTTTGTAATGTGGATATGACCTTTGAAGGTTGAAATATTGGTTTACCGTGTGGGTATACTAACATTTATGTTATTTAATAGTAGTTTATCATATTGGCACTTGTGCATATGCACTTATAAACACACAAGAACGTGTATAAACACACAAACATACATACACATACACATATATAAACATACAAACCAATACACACACACACATGCACAAATTCATTTGTGTACGTTCGCCAAATAGTTCCCATGCAATGATGTTACTTTAAACACTAAACGATAGAGACCGTGCAGACGAATTTCACTAAACTAGCTCAGGGTTGTGAGTTACGAGGAGAGACTACAGGGATTAATCCTTAAGTTACTGAAATATATAGTTTCGTTAATGATGATTATCACACATCCACACACACATAATTGTTTATAGAAAGGACACAGCAGACAGGGACAGATTACTTGGAGTGGTTAGTACACAGAACATGGAGGAATCTAGTACCTAAATACGTCACACGGTCAATAGATGGAGGCAGATTCCATACACTATTTCAAATGATGAAATATCAGAGCGCAAAATACCCCGAAGCCAGTAAACCAGTCTTAAAAAGATCAAGAGAGGTCGGGACCGAAGCTTTATCCAAACAACAAGACTTAAATGAGCGCAAGAACACACACGCACAGCTGTGAGAAACCCCCTGAAAGCAGGACAGAAGGATGATAAACAGTACCCAACATTAGGAAAGGAGAAAAACATAGATCTGGAATGACATTTACTTCTAACACCAGAATCACATATTATATTAACAATGGCAGCATTCACTCCTCGGGGCTCAACTGCTCTGATTGCGTTTAGGAACTTGGACAAACGAGCCTTCAAGACGCTCTATACAACCTATGTGGACTGCACTCTAGAGAATGCTCCCCAACGATGGAATCCATCTCTAAATAAAAGACCCAAAGCCAGACAACATTCAAGAATACAAAACATGGCGCGTTTCTGAGCTACGAGGATTTCTACTTCTTCTCCCCGAGACCCTCTACAAGGCTCGAGGCCTTGTAAATACGGCCTAAGATCTATGAGTTTATACGAATATATCTCGACCTCAAATCACTGGAAGGATGAACACAGGAGACGCGATTCACACCAAACACGATTTTAAGATTAGTTGAGCAAGTAGCCAGAGGCAATGTTAAATGTGAAGAACAACACAACGAGATGTCAAAGAGTCTTAAACAAAGTGCACGAATTAGCTAAATAAGATTCCGTTGTCAACTAACACACAACTTGAAATGTAAACATGATAAACTGACGATAAATTAACTTTTGTCTTAGATAAATGTCTCTTTTTTTTCCTCTCATTACCTGGTACAATCCCTCTGCTCTAAACCAACGGTACTCTTGACCTTTCCCCCAATCCCGCATCTCTAACAGTGGTGCGAAATTTATATTGAAATCATTTACATGTAGCGAGAATAATTCCCTGGACTCATTGCTGGACGGAAATTATTAGTATCGCTGGAAATTATTTGTGCCGGAATTACGGGAATTTGAACGAATTGTATGTTGCATAATTTTCAGCAATTATATGCTGCCAGTTGCGATTAACATTCAAGGGCTTGGGATCCCGAGTCTGGCTTTGAGGCTGCATTCAGAGATGTAACTCAAGCGGCCACTTCAACACTGGAAGTAATAATGTATTCTTTGCGGAGAAATAATAGTACTGGGGAGCAATAGTCAGGGAAATGTTCATATTGAATTATGTTTTGAGGTCTCGTTCTTATATATATATATATATATATATATATATATATATATATATATATATATATATATATATATATATATACACACACATATACACACACATACACACACACACACACACACACACACACACACACACACACACACACACACACACACACAAAAAAAAAAAAAAAAAAAACAAATTCAGAAAACTCACAATGAAAAATGGGTCGAGCCTTCGTTTTTCATTGTGTTTTTTCGGCATTAATATGATCAGTGTTATAGATCATTTCCTGCATATGCATTATATATATATCCATATTATATTCCAAGAGAACAGGAATAGTTAGAGAAGACATTTTTCCACGGATAAAGGTTTCATTCTATAATATTTTTAAAAAGAGAAAACAAAGGCATTATTTGTGACTTCGTGATATTTGAATATGTTAATAAATAATTCTATAAACAGGTAGTTCTCCTCTCATTAAATGATATATAGACGATGCCGAAGATGAACATAAGTCCCTAATACGCATTTGTGTCTCAATTTACCCATTGTGTGTTGTCTGACGTACTGAGAGAGAGACAGAGAGACAGAGAGACAGAGATGTTACACACCTGTGTATATGTGTAAAGACAGTACTTTAGATAGTAATGTAACTAAAGGCAAATATTGTATTCAATTTGCAGTACATAATGATGTGTTATGTATCTAACAGATTCGAGATGATTTATTTGCTATCTGAAGCCGTTGTTCATTTGGAACTATCGTGCATTCTGCATGCCTCATATAGAAGCTGTTCCTTAGGAATGGTGCTAATCACATCTAGGCTCACGCTATATCTGGGGGGAAGATATCGTTGTCTCACAAGCGACCCATGTCACGCTATCGTGAAGACTTGCAATCTAACCTGACCTTCACGATGCTATCAAGAGGGAGCAGACTTCTAGCTGTGACCTGGGGTCCACCACCAACCAGGGCGCCTGCTACACCACCTCAGTCATCCCCACAAGCATGGGGAGGAATGGGTCAAAGTTTGTGTGGTTGTACCTATTCATGAATTTACGCTTTGTTACTCCCTTTCTTGTGTATCATCCGGTAGTTATTTTGCTACGCAGGATGGCAAGAGGAAGAAAGGGTACATGCAGGAAGGAATTACTAAGTTGTTTACGTGAATGCAAGACGATTTAGTTTGCATATAATTAGTTGGAAAGCATTAGAAGAAACTGCCAGATAACGCTGTTCTGCTCAATATGTTGTGTAGAGATAATTAGGGCACTGAATTTATATAAATAAATCTACACTAACAGATCATATAACAGAAAACGACATTGAAATATTTGGAATTCTATACAGGCATTTGTTCTGTGTATTAACTAAAGCAGAAGTTTTTGTCAAGAGTTAAACTAATGCAGGCGATGAGTCACAATAACGTGGCTGAAGTAGTCTGACCAGACCACACACTTGAAAGTGAAGGGACGACGACGTTTCGGTCCGTCCTGGACCATTCTCAAGTCGATTGTTAGTTTAACTCAGGATAAACTAAATTAATAAGCTGGAGAGAAAGGCACGCTGACAAGGTTATGGGCTTCTGAACACGTAACAGATGATAATGTGAATGGATATCCTGCACTCTTGGATAACATGTAACATGTCTGAGTTGATTAAACAGTTGATAAACCGTTGAAAAACTCTGGAACCCAAAACAGCCATTAGAGACTTCATAGTTTGGGAGGAGCAATGGGAGCCGATACTTCTTAAAGAGGGGCACATGGGTCGACCCTGACCTGCCAGTAACCTTCTATACCAACACCAACTATTCATCCCGAAAAGCTTGGTAAGACCAGCACTAAGCATCTGCCCTTTTCTACTGACCCATTTTCTCTTACTTCTTCCTACTCCTTTCTTGTCCTACCTCCCTTTCAATCTTCTCTTACATTCCACTTGTCTCCCCAATTTCCTTTACCCTTCTCCTATCTTCCTATTCCTCTTCCTACCCCATAATGGAGCTCTCTGTGTGTATCCATATTTATTTACCAATTACTCTCGCCTCATTGTCATTTAATTGGGCTGGACCATGTGGGGGTACATTACTCTAATGGTCTAAACGGTTAAATCTTGTTCCATTTTATTTATCTCGGACATGTAGTTTTATATTCTGTGCGTCGTCTCTTTGTGTATCAACACTTATTGAAGGCTCTCTGTCTCGTCCAACCACTTGGGTTGGACGGTAGAACAACGGTCTCACTTCGTGCAGGTAGTCGTTCAATTCCCGACCGTCCAAGTGGTTAAGCACCCATTCTTCCCCCCGTCCCATCAGAAATCATTACCCTGACCCCATCCAAGTGCTATAAAGCCGAAATGGCTTGGCGTTTTCCCCTCATAATTCCCTCTCTCTCACTCTAAACCCGTTCTCGCACTTGCTTATAGACAATATCTTGCTTATGAATAAGTGCATATGTGACATACTAATTTATTTTGAATATTTGAGTTTACCTTGAAAAGCTGAATAGAAAACCACAACCTAACTTAACCTTCTTAGTATCATAAGATATTACAATTAGTACTGAACCTATACCAATATTGATATTACAGTTTTATAAAAATAATAAAACAAAACTAAAATATTTAAACAAATTGTAAAGTAACTCAGGATATTGTCAATTTTTTTTATAAAATCTCTATTGTTCAATAAAACTGAGATAAAAAGTTAGTGCCTTGAAAAAATACGGCTTGGAATATGTCACATAAATACTTATCTATAAGCGAAATAGTGACTAAACAATAAGTCATATATGTGCTGTCATGTGCGAGATCAGGTTGCTTTCTGTCTGCTTCTTCTTCTGCTATTTATCCAGTTTGTTTGCATGGTTTATCTTCCACATTCAATAACTTTATATTATTATTTATTAAAAATATATATATATATATATATATATATATATATATATATATATATATATATATATATATATAGGAAGGGAGTACCACCTCTGGCTGGAAGAAGGGGGACCCATAGCCTCGGAGGAAATCACACATAACGCATTGGAGGGAATGTAGGTCCCCTCCAATACAGTTTCTGTGTGCTTTTCTCCTACCACCCCCTTCCCGTTTTTTTTTTTTTGCTTTATTGTGTATTTAAAGGTTACAAAACATACAAGACAAATGCCTAAAGGTTATGGATCTCTTGAAGCTCCTCCGCTTCCGGACAGGAACCGAGGACGCAGCAAGCATTTCCCCTCTGGATCGCCACACTGAGGCGCTGAAACAAAAAACTGCAAGCCCTTGGGTCTCTGGTGACGTCAATGAGCCTGGAACCCAATTCCTTGAGAAATCCCAAGGCACTTTTGCCCCAGGGGCCATGCGTCTCAGACGCTATGGGAACAAAGAGGTATTGACCTGCCAGTCGCCTGTATTTGAGAGATTTTGCTGTTTCCCTGTGGTTGGCCGCCCCACCTGCTTGATCAGCTCCGAAGTGTACATAGGTGTCAGCCAGGGTGGATACACATGTGTAGTCCCACACCAACTGTCTACCCTCCTTCCATGAGTATATGGTGATGCCATCAGGGCGAAGTGCGGGGAAATCCGGGTTTTGGACCCCTAGGATGCGAGGTTCTCTCTCCGCTGGGCACTTAGCTGAGACGAGGCTTCTCTTGATGATGTCATTGACCTCGTTGTGTCTTGCATGCCAGCCCTTTGTGCTTCCGCAATGCAACCCATGCAGTCCGTATTGGTCTGCTTCCACCCTGTTGCAAATACACTTATATATATATATATATATATATATATATATATATATATATATATATATATATATATATATATACTCACAGACCTCCCTGCCCTGTCTTTATGTTCCTTTGTATTATTCACTGGGATCTTCCTGGGTCAGGCTCCTCCTTCATCCAACACACCATCGTCGCTGAGAAGTGAGTTTCCTGTCCTAATTAGCGAGTAGTTACGCCCCTCCTTCATATACGACCTTTTGCGAGAGGTTTTTCATTGGGGCAAGTTGATACCTCTCATTCATTTCAAGATGGTCTTTCTTTGACTCTTTCTTCTCACTCTTGGTCTTGTGAGTTACAGGTTACTCTTGATTATTACATCGCTTTAAGACTAGTTCGTAAGGTCATTTCACTATTTCTGAAGTAGATAATGGTGACTGTCAGTACTTTTTATCAGTTACACTCATAAGTGAAATTTAATATTTTTTTTCATACTTTTCTATCAGTTGTATTTAAAACAGCAAAATTTGTGTAACATACCTTTTTTTCTTTATAGATTATTCGACTCTCTTTATATTAATTCGACTCTAATAGTTAAATAGTTTACTTCTCGCCATTGTACTTATCCTAACCAATCTTTGAAGTTTTCATTTCAGTTCGTATATTCAAATTTTGTGTTAAATTATTTGTATGTAATTTTCCTCTAAATGATTGTTTCAGAGCCTTGCTACCTACTTCTCGTATCAGTTATCTTCTCGTTATCTTCTCGTATCAGGTATCAGTTAAGAGTATCAGTTATCTTACATTTCTATCTCCTACTTAATGTAATGTCTCCCCCCACTACTCCCTTCTCCAGATGCTAGCTATTATTCTCCTTCATTCAGAAACGCAGAAATGTTTGAAACCTTTTGGAGGCGGCCGGCGTCTCTCCCCATCATTATCTCCAGTGTTTGAATATTCATTGCACGTCTCCAGGAGGGGAATCCGAGTCTCCCCTATTTTCTTACCCTCTTTTTTTTATTAGGGTGCTTTTTAATTCTAGGATTTTCGAGTCCTTCTGGTTGTGTGTTTCAGTGCATGAGTCTTGACTCTTGTAGTTTTCATTCGTTTTCTGATTGGCATATGCGCATAAACACACGAGGGATGATACATAAAAATCGTGCCTTCGGGTTCATATGAAATGAACACACACACACACACACACACACACACACACACACACACACACACACCACACACACACACACACACACACACACACACACACACACACACTTCGCTAGAAGACAGAAGAATTAGGGGGAACATGATCACCACATTCAAGATTCTCAAGGGAATTGATAGGGTAGATACAGACAGGCTATTTAACACAAGGGGCACACGCACTAGGGACACAGGTGGAAACTGAGTGCCCAAATGAGCCACAGAGATATTAGAAAGAACTTTTTTAGTGTCAGAGTGGTTGACAAATGGAATGTATTAGGAAGTAATGTGGTGGAGGCTGACTCCATACACAGTTTCAAGTGTAGATATGATAGTGCCCAATAGGCTCAGGAACCTGTACACCTGTTGATTGACGGTTGAGAGGCGGGAACAAAGAGCCAGAGCTCAACCCCCGCAAGCACAGTTAGGTGAGTACAATTAGGTGAGTACACACACACGCACACACACACACACACACACACACACACACACACACACACACACACACACACACACACACACACACAGATGGAAACTTGAGTCACAGAGACGTCAGAAAGAACTTTTAAGTGCTAGAACTGCCAATAAGTGGAATAAGTCAGACGTAGAAGTCGTCGAAGCTAATTCGACTAATAGTTACAAATGTAAATTTGATAAAATTGTGAGAATTGAGTCACTGCCTTAATCTAAGAACGTTCGGAATGCGTTGCCAAGAGCCTAGCACGACCCGACAAGCACATCTAGGAGAACACAAACACACACTCTCTCACACACACACACACACACACACACACACACACACACACACACACACACACACACGTTATACACATGTTCTACAAATACACTCACACAGATGTGCACGCATGTACGCAAACTCTCACATTCTCACGAATACATCAGATTCACCTTTTCTCATCCAATCAATAAATTCAAAACAGATGGCTCCTCAATTTTACAAGCATCATTTACTTTTACTGAATGTTAAATATTTTGCCAGTAAGAAAAGCAGACGCTGATTGCATCACTAATTACTTCACGAGTCATAAAGTGCATTTATCAAAATATACTCACATTCAACTCGTTCGATGGAGACGAACGCCAAGTATCACATCGCATACGTCAGAAAAAATTAATAAAAAATGTCCCTAAGATATGTTAAATTATCCAGTCATTAACGACACAAGCTCGTTCTTAAAGTCATCTTTACAACCTAATCTGCTTGTTAGCCCTGAAACAGCTGGTTGCAGGTGGTGGTAGTAGAAGTCTTTTAATATATTGGCTATAAGGAAAAGTTACAGCTTTTCTTAGCAATTAGAGGATGCTCTCAGTCGTGCACATTTGCAAGAGAAGTTTTTACCCGGAAGTAAATCGGATTTTGGAAAGATTCTTGATACGATAAATTAACGTAGGATTAACGTAGGATCAACGTCAAATTAAACGTTAAATTCAACGGTGATTCAACGTTCAGTTGACGGTGACTCTTGGATGTTTTGCCCACTGTGCGCTAAATTTATATGTATGACTTTAGTAACGCAGTCATCACGGTAACAGCAGTGTTAACAACACATAGTTGTTGAAGTTGATGTAGTTGTAAAAGAATAAGAAATTTTAACAGTTAAAGTAGTTTTATGATAGAAATGGAAGTTTATATATAACATCAGTAGCTGTAGTAGTGATATAGTAGTGGTATATGCAGTAGTTGTAGTAGTATTAGTAGTGGAAGTTGAAGCAGGACTAGTTGAAAATGGAAGTTTTACTGCCCAAAGACCAATAACAAAAGAGCTCAATTATATTCAATAAAGCAGAGGAACAGTAAAAAGACAGAAGCAGTATGAATAAAATCCACCTCAATCCACGCAATGAAAATATTAATATTATTCCCCGCGCGGATCTGCATTTCCTCTGTGATATTGATAGTGGTCGAGTTAACGACTCCCGTCCCATTAACAACGTACCCACATTTATTTCCGAAATCTGAAACAAACGGCTTATCCTGTAAATCTAGGACTAATTTTTGTTTTGGGTGCATGTCCTGATTTTCAATAATAAATTCAATAATACTAGCAGAGCTGATGAAAAATTTAATTTTGATGGGCGGAAATTGCAAATTGAATGTTACCCAGCATAGAGTACCCGATGTTATCATTCTAGGACGCAATACCTGCTACTGCTATCCAGGAAACAATGCCTGCCTCACTCATACACGACACTACACTGCTGGTATCATCTTAAACACAATACCTGTTTCTATCATCCAGAACACAATACCTGCTTCTATCATCCAGAACACAATATCTGCGGGTTTTCATCCAGTAAAACACGTGCTGCTTTTATCCAGGACAATTCCTACAGGTATCATCCAGGACGCATCATCTGCTACTATCATCTAGGAAACCATATCTTCTACTATCATCCAGGTTGCAACAAATGCTGCAATCAGGACACAATACGTACTGCTATCATAGGACACAATATTTGATTCAGTAGAAGCAAGAGTTTTCTACAGGTAAAAGTAATTATGCCTAATATCTTCCAAGCTATGAAGGAAATTGGAAAAGTTGATCATATATCACTATTTTTTCCCCATCAACAAATAACAAGAATCTTTTAAATTTCACCTTAATTAGCAGTGTTTTATATAAACGACTTTAAGCTAATTATTTTTCAATTGCATTCAGTTGCTGGAAATTTAATGTAGTTGCTACAATTGTTTTGTTAATATGAAGTTTCGAAGTTTAATATTTTGTCAATATGAAGTTTTCAAACTGGCAAAATATAATTTGTTCTTAAAGTTAGTGTTTAAATTGTACCAATGAGAGAACAAAGTCAGTGTTCACTCGACTTGTCACAGCAAGTCTTTGTTCACTCTGTCAAAAAACAAAATCAGTTATCTCTCTGATTGTCAAAGAATAATATCATTGTTCACTCTGATTGTCAAAGAACAAGCCAGTGTTCGTTCTGCTTGTCAAAGAACAAAGTCAATGTTAACACTAACTGTAGATGAATGAATTCAGTGTTCAATCTAGCTGTAAAGGATCCATTTCAATGTTCATTTTCGCTGTGAAAGAAAGAAGTCAGTGTTCACTTTTACTGTGAAGGACACAATATAAACTCAACTTGTCAATAAATAAAGTGTTCACTCTAACAATGCATATGAAAAACAGAGTGCTAAAGAACACATTCAGTGTAAAAGAACACCGTATATGTTCACTCTCCTGCGAAAGAACAAGGTCAATATACAGTGTATGACGACTCTCCATGCTATGAGATCGATATATTAGATAAACTCATAGCTATCTATTGATCTACATTCTGTAATCCTGCTTTACAGAATAGGTCAGCAACGCATTGCTTTGCATATCCTAGCTTGTTAATAAAGAAACATACTCTCTGTTACAACAATGTCACTGTTTAATCCATCTGTTCAATCACAGTGTTCACTCAGTAAAATCACAAAAAGGAAAAAAACATAAATTCCAATGTGAACTTTTAGATGAAATTCTAAAATGTTAACCGTGTATATCAAAGTTAATTGGATAAATAATAACAGTGATTTGCAATTGCAAACTAGGGCCTCCAGGATCACTCGAGGACCTCCGGTATCATATGTAGCATTGCTACATATGATACTGGCTTTATAACAAATGGCTTTATAATATTACTTGTTTCTAAATGTAATATGATTTGTTAAAACATAAATAATTACCCCAATGAAATAGATACAATGTACTGTCAGTCCTTAAAAACAACACAGAAAAGTGAACACTTTAACACTTTTTTCAAGAGTGTTGAAAGTGTTAGCCGACGTAGTTTAGGTCGAACCCAACACCCAGTCCAGTCCACCTTTTTGTCGGTTCAACGAGCACTAAATTTAGGGTTCAGAGCAGCAGCGGAGTGTCACGAAGCGTGCTTGTGGGGTTTCCGGTTAATCCCGATAACACAGTGCATTGCTTGCTTTTGACAGGTGGTCACGCTTTGTATCCGTCGGTGATGCCCTTTGGCCCTTTTCCGCTGACATTGAAATGGTGTAAATGATGCTGCAAATATGGCCGGCGGACATGGGAACACCAGGGGTGTGATGTCGACCCATTTGGGCCGGGTAAGCATTATAGCGGATTCTTCAACCGACAGTGGCTATTTAAGCATATATATATATATATATATATATATATATATATATATAATATATATATATATATATATATATATATATGTCGTACCTAGTAGCCAGAACTCACTTTTTGGCCTACTATGCAAGGTCAGATTTGCCTAATAAGCCAAGTTTTCCTGAATTAATATATTTTCTCTAATTTTTTTCTTATGAAATGATAAAGCTACCCATTTCCTTATGTATGAGTTCAATTTTTTTTTTATTGGAGTTAAAATTAACGTAGATATATGACCGAACCTAACCAACCCTACCTAACCTAACCTAACCTATGTTTATAGGTTAGGTTAGGTTAGGTAGCCGAAAAAGTTAGGTTAGGTTAGGTAGGTTTGGTAGTCGAAAAACCAATAATTCATGAAAACTTGGCCTATTAGGCAAATCGGGCCTTGCATAGTAGGCTGAGAAGTGCGTTCTGGCTACTAGGTACGACATATATATATATATATATATATATATATATATATATATATATATATATATATATATATGTATATATGACCGAAAAAGTAAGATTAATAATTCTAACACGAATTATCTCAATATTTCTTATGTTTCTTTTTACCGTCGATGGTAATTGAAAAATCATTTCTGCAAAATTCATTTTTATTTTTAGTCTGACGCGACGCTTGAACGCGTTTCGTAATAACGTATTACATTTTCAAAGACTTTAGTTTACACACACACAACTTGTAACCTGAAAACACTTAACAGAGTTTTTTTGTTTTTAGGTTACAAGTTTTGTGTGTAAACTAAAGTCTTTGAAAATGTAATACGTTATTACGAAACGCGTTCAAGTGTCCCGTCAGACTAGAAATAAAAATGAATTTTGGAGAACTTGTTTTTCAATTACCATCGACAGTAATATGAAACATAAGAAATATTGAGAAAATTTGTGTTAGAATTATTAATCTTATTTTTTTTCGGTCCAATTTAACAACATTCGTTTACAAGAAAGAAAGCTACCAAAATATACTAATATATATATATATATATATATATATATATATATATATATATATATATATATATATATTATATATATATCTGAAAACTCACACCCCAGAAGTGACTCGAACCCATACTCCCAGGAGCAACGCAACTGGTATGTACAGGGACGCCTTAAACCACTTGACCATCACGACCGGACAATAAGGAAGTGATAGCCGAGGCTATATGAACCACTTCCCCGCCGGCACTCGGATGGTAATCTTGGGCATAGCATTTTATCAAATCACCTCATTTTTTGGGGCAACACGTGAGGAACACAAATGCAAACAAGCCTGAATGGTCCCCAGGACTAGATACAACTGAAAACTCACACCCCAGAAGTGACTCGAACCCATAGCAATTCTATGCAATTCTATTTCGGAGAATTGCTATGAAAATAGCAATTCTCCGAAATTCATTTTTTTATTGTCTGACGCCTGAACGCGTTTCGTATTCGTATTACATTTTCAAATATTTAATTTACACACAAATTCTTCGTACTTATACTCTATTGGATGAGGTGATATGGTACAAAAGTTTTGGGTGAGGTGACAAACACAAGACAGAACACGAAATAATGGGTATAAATTGGATAAGTGAACAATTGAATGGAAGTAACTGCAGAAGGCCTATTGGCCCATACTTCCCTTTGCTGCTTCCATATTGGTTCGGGGTCTTGAAGTGGGTAGAATATAGTTTTATATATATATATATATATATATATATATATATATATATATATATATATATAAAGGAAGGGAGTACCACCTCTGGCTGGAAGAAAGAGGACCCATAGCCTCGGAGGAAACCACGCATAACGCATTAGAGGGAATGTTTGGATCCCCTCCAATACAGTTTCTGTGTGCTTTTCTCCTACCACCCCCTTCCTTTATATATATATATATATATATATATATATATATATATATATAAATATATATAAATATATATATATATATATATATATATATATATATATATATATATACGTGTGTGTGTGTGTGTGTGTGTGTGTGTGTGTGTGTGTGTGTGTGTGTGTGTGTGTGTGTGTGTGTGTGTGAATATATAAAATATATACATGTTTTTATGTTACTATTAACCATCTCATTTTGTAAATTCTAGATACTGTTACCTAATCAGAGGATGAGATGAGCAACTAGAACGAAATTGTAAGTCATATGAGCGCAAAATGCACTAGATAATCCAAAATAGCGTATATATAGGCCACATTAAGCTATATGAATAAAAATCATATGTGTATAAGCCATATATGTGTGTGTGTGTCAGGAATGAAATTATAATCTCTTAGGTTATAATTAGCCTCATTAGCTCTCTGTCAAGCTCATTACCTTATTCGCCCGTTTGACAAGTCTTGCGAAATTCAGACGCAACAGTTTGAGAATATATATTTTTTTTTTTTACAGCCCATGAATACAGCAACCAAAATGCGTGTCTCAATACGAACATTTACTTCATTACATAATAAATCAGCTTCAACATTCAAATAAAATATAAATCTCTAACATGACAAATAACTTAAAAGCACAAACACAGACACACACACACACACACACACACACACACACACACACACACACACACACACACACACACACATTAACGCACATAGAGAAACCAATAACCGGTTTTTCTCACCTCTACAAACCTGGTGTTTTTCTCCGCTCTGAACTTGTTTGCAAGAGCCACACACACCGGAGGCTACAGGTGCTGCAGTCATAAAACACACTCAAACACCACTCAAACAACTTCACCAAAACATGTTGTGCATCCGTATCAAAGGAACCTTCCTTCTCACTGAGGCAACGAAGAAGAAGATCCATGGCAACATAGCAACATTCCTATCAGCTTAATGTGTGGTATTTTACTACATTCATGACAATGGCTTGACTGACGGTAATTTGACGTGCAACTACGCTACTCCACATTTGCACATACAGCTCTCCAGGGCCCAGTGTAGTCACGAAGCAGTTGCGCAAGTACTTACAAACGTGTACATGTTTCCTCAATCTTTGACGCCTTTGGTTACATTTATTAAACAGTTTACAAGCATGAAAACTTCCTAATCAACAGTTGTTATTGTTATAAACAGCCTCCTGGTGCTTCGGAGCTTATTAACTGTTTAATAATTGTAAACAAAGCCGCCAAAGATGAGAAAAGATGGACAGGTTCGTAAGTGCTTGCGTAACTGCTTCGTGAATCTGGCCCCTGGTTTCTGTGGTTCGGTAATTAGGATGGGTTATTTCCTAACAGACATGAGAGCACAGTCAAGTGGGTAAGTATTTTATCAATTATGACAAGTGCGCAATGGGCACAATATTCATGAGCAATGCTAATTCAAAGACTATTCAACGTCGATTCAGCGTCAAACCAACGTCATTCATGAACATTTTGACCAGTGGGTGAGGTCTGAGGCGGTGTTTATTCAGGTACAATATAGTGTAATTTCCCGTCAAGAATGCACTAAAAATTTTCCGAAAAAGAGATGAGACAAATGTACCCAGACGAATGAGTCAAGATTGATGAGAGATCAATACAAATTGCCCTAGAGATTGACTGACGTCACTGTAGGGAGGGACGCTGGTGATTGGTTGCTACAAAGTACACACACTTCATAACCGGCTATTTGATCCCTTCTGCTGCTCGAGAGAAGGCAATGTATGTGTTCCAGAGTGGTATTAAATCCTGCTGCAGAATCGTGTAATGCGGTCTGATGAATTTATTCATTGTATGGGAGGATTATACACCTCAAAGACTCTGGTGTCAGTATTAGAATCACTGAAGAGATCGCTTCAGAGTCTTTATGACTGATAAGGACTGTTTGGAACTATTGTGTGGAAAACGTAGTTGTGGAGGAGCGGAAAACATTTCAGGTGACTGAATGAGTGTAAGGACAGCAATTAGTTCACCGAGAATATCTCTTCCAGAGGAGCAACAAACTGTTGGTTAGTGTAACGAATATTTGTTATATGGTTGCGTTTGTAGGGACTCTCGACCTCAAAGAAGACGATATGAAGCATCCGGGGGAACTCGTGGGACACCAGCGTACACTCATATGTTGTCTTCTATTTTTCCTCTATATTTTGTATATTTTGTAATTTCATTTTATTTGAAATTTCAATACACAGAAAGGGTTACAACATTGGTTACATGCAAGGTACAAGGCTACTTATCCCGGGTTGTCGAGTTCCTGCAGCTCCTCAGATGGCGGTCAGGAACCATGGATGCAGTGAGCATTTCCTCTCTGGATCTTGAGGTTATCTTGAGATGACTTCGGGGCTTAGCGTCCCCGCGGCCCGGTTTTACCAGGCCTCTTTTTTTGTTACCCCCCACCCCCCAAGAAGCAGCCCTTAGCAGCTCTCTAACTCCCAGGTACCTATTTACTGCTAGGTGAACATATGAATCAGGGTGAAAGAAACTTTGCCCACTTGTTTCCACAGAGGATCGAACCCGGAATCTCAGGACTACGAATCCGAAGCGCTGTCACTCAGCTGTCAGGCCCACGGTCTTTAGTGTGGATCGCCACACTAAGGCGCTGAAAGAGGAAACTGGCAGCTTTAAGGTCTCTAGTTGTTTCAGTTAGCTTAGAACCCAGCTCCTTCAAAACACTTACATCACTTTTACCCCAGGCACCAAGTGTCTCTGAGGCAATGGGGACAAAATTGTAGTGGTGATCAAGATTTCTGCATTTTCGAGACTTGGCTGCTTCCTGGTGAGTGGAAGCACCGCCTGGATGTGCAACACAAAAGTCAACATAGGTGTTGGCTAAAGTTGAAACGCAAGTGTAGTCCCACACCAACTGTCTACCATTCTTCCAGGGGTTCACCGTGATCCCATCTGGGCGACCGACAGGCTCATCAGAGTTGTGGGGCATTAGGTAACGGGGCTCTCTCTCTGTTGGACAACCGGCTGTAGTAAGGCTTCTCTTAATGTCGTTTACCTCGCTGTGTCTTGAATGCCATCCTCCTGTCCTTTTGCAGAGAAGGCCATGCCGTCCGTACCTGTCGGCCACTGCTTCACCGCAAATGCATCAGTATTCGGTGTGGATTGGGGCAGCGAGGCGGAAAGCCACAGCAATTCAGAGGGCCTGAGGTGTGAGACGGGTGCCGGTTGCTGACATTATGGTTGCTAATAGGAAGTCCCCTGCATGGGGAGCTCCTACAGCTCTAAGTCGGGCAGTGTCATGTGATAGTGTCAGTGTCAAACACCTAAATAGAGTTTGTGTGGGAGGGTTAAGATATTTCTATTAAAATTTATTGATTCTATTTTAACAAGGAAACCCTTTACTCCGGTGAAATATATTTTTCAATTATAATTTACATTTCTAACCATCTGAAAAGCCAGTTCCGGAATTAGAATTATGTTCACGTGAATTCATAAAAAACATGTTTTTTTCCCACATCCGGTTCTGATATTTATCTTACCTCGGGAAAAATACGGCGATGTATATTTTAAATGCAAAATTGGGTTTCTCAATGAATTTTTGAGCTACCCAGCATTTTATGACAAACATTGCAATTAGAGGCCAGCTGTTAATTTTCACATATATTTCCGATTCACGAAGGTTAATTAATGGTAATTGTGCATGCAAGATGATGTAATGGACTGCTCAGTCAATTTATGCCAGCAGAGACCAAATTCCCTGTGTTACTGATTTTGTTGATATATTGACTATGTACGCTACATAAATAGTTTTTCAAAGTTGGGCAAGACGATATCTGTTTCTTAATTGTATTTATGAATAATATATAAAGTGAATGTGTATTGCGTGCGTGTGTGTGTTTTTTTTGTTCTTTATATTATGTGTTTTTTCAAGTCAATCTGCGTTTTTACAGGTTTTATAGACCACGTTTTGATTGGCCCGGTCAAGCCCGTGAAGGATAGGTTTTCTTCCAAAACGGGAACGCAGCCGTCAAACTCTGGACAAGTTGAAAATGTCTCAGTTTTGATAAATTTGACATTTTGTTTCTATATCCAGATTTTCTGACGTCTCTTGCGTGTCTAGACACACTCTCTTATGAGTCTCCATCGACGGCCTCGCTTCTTGCAGGTCCGCGTTCGATATCAGATAGTGCAAGTAGCTGAGCATCGTTCCTTTACTCCGTTTCCCATTCTCTGCTTCAATCCTGGTTTGTCATTATATCCCAGCTCCTATCCTGTCTTGTCCTCGTATCCCAGCTCCTATCCTGTCTTGTCTTCATATCCCAGCTCCTATCCTGTCTTGTCCTCGTATCCCAGCTCCTATCCTGTCTTGTCTTCATATCCCACCTGCTATCCTGTTATCGTATCCCGTCTCCGGCCCTGTTCCCATATTCCTTCCATCTGTTAACTTAATGTTTTAAATGATAATTGCCTTTCTAGCCAACATGCATATGTTCTGCCATATCTACTTCTAATTGCCTCCTCGTGTCGTTCTGACCCTTTACAAGTGCTATATAGTCGTAGTGGCTTGGCGTTTTCCCCCTGATAATTCCCGTTCCTCGTCTGGTTCGATCCGTTGGTGTCGTTATTATTTTTGTTCGTAAACAAGCGATCAACTTCGAGCAAAGATTCAATTAAGTGCGTTTTATGGCGCAAGCAAAATATGAAGATGACGTCAATTTTGAGAGTGTATAATCAAATTAGGCCAACATGCATGCACCGTCGTGATGGTCAAGTGGTTTAAGGCGTCTTGTACATACCAGTTGCGTTGCTCCTGGGAGTATGGGTTCGAGTCACTTCTGGGGTGTGAGTTTTGCATTCGCATATAGTCCTGGGAGACCATTCAGGCTTGTTCGCAT
>WNGS01158745.1:13852411-13876607 GCA_020271785.1 Procambarus virginalis | reverse complement strand
ATATACCTAACTAAAGGGGAAATGGGAGGGTAACTGTAAACACCTACTACACCTATCCTAGGATGACAGTTGGGTTGTAGCTCCTGGTCCAGGCTCTCGCCTCGTACACCCTCCAGAAACACAAGCCAACGCCTTAGGATTTTCGCGTCTCGCCGCTTTCTGTACACTGCAGGTCCGTGCTTCTTCCCCTACAGTACGTCGCCGGGTTGAAGTCGGTCTCCTGGCCGTCAACTTCCTCCCAACTACGGCAGCCAGCCTACGTCTCGGCGGTCGTCGCACGTTTCCCAATTAGTCCTTGTCACTGTACTCCCAGAGGAACTGCTTCTCACCACTACGAAGTCACTGTGAAGTTATCAGTCGTCCCAGACGATACTGCTTAAGCTCCACACCCACAGCACCCGACTTCAGAGCACTTGAAGCTCACTTCACTGTCAATTCCCTCGTTGTCTAGATATGTTACTAGGTATTTGGGAAGACTTCTCGACGTGCTTGCATCCAACTGTTGACTCGTAGGTTCCACAAAGGTATGGTTACTGTCAAACTTGACAGGATCGTCGATCACACGTTCAACCAAGTTGACAAGGCGGTCAACTCGATTCACTCACGGTGGATTGGCCCGGCCACTAAGCTGTCTCTTATACTGGTGAACTGCCAAGGACGTCACACACGACGATGCCTGGCCCACTTCTTGCAACGCACCTGTTCCAGAGCACTTGTTGCTCAATATTCTGTCAATTCCTTATCTGAGCCACATCTGGGTTGCAGGAAGACCTCACAGAGTGCGTGCTAACAACTGGAGACGCTTACATCCACCTGAGTTCGGTAAATCCGTCACTCTGACAGGATGACCGATCGCACGTCCTGCCTCTCGGACGTGTCGTGAAAGACTGGTAGCGCTAAGGCGCCACCACGGCTGGACTCCCCCTGCCTATGTGACGTCACATTTTCCAAAGTCGGTTTTCATTGGCTCCCAGTGCCACGTCGCTGACGGTGACCAATCTGGCGACACTGACGTCACACAGTTTTGGCGGGAGAACAGACTCGCCAGCGCCATTTTGGCTCACTAAAGGGCCTATCGCACAGGCCAAAATGTTCTTATTTCACAAATTTCTCGGCTCTTCGAGAATACTACTCTCTCCCACATATGTTCAATTGATGCCTGCAATGTATAGAACGCTCGAGAATAGTGGACATGACTCTTACAGCAGGCGTGGGAGAATTAGAAGGGGGGAACACCGTCACAATATATATATATATATATATATATATATATATATATATATATATATATATATATATATATATATATATATATATATATAACTGAAAACTCACACCCCAGAAGTGACTCGAACCCATACTCCCAGGAGCAACGCAACTGGTATGTACAGGGATGCCTTAAACCACTTGACCATCACGACCGGACATAAGGAAGTGATAGCCTGAGCTATATGAACCACTTCCCCGCCGGCACCTGGATGGTTATCTTGGGCATAGCATTATGAGGTGATTTGATAAAATGCTATGCCCAAGATAACCATCCAGGTGCCGGCGGGGAAGTGGTTCATATAGCTCAGGCTATCACTTCCTTATGTCCGGTCGTGATGATCAAGTGGTTTAAGGCATCCCTGTACATACCAGTTGCGTTGCTCCTGGGAGTATGGGTTCGAGTCACTTCTGGGGTGTGAGTTTTCAGTTGTATCTAGCCCTGGGGACCATTCAGGCTTGTTTGCATTTGTGTTCCTCACGTGTTGCCCCAAAAAATGAGGTGATTTGATAAAATGCTATGCCCAAGATAACCATCCAGGTGCCGGCGGGAAGTGGTTCATATAGCTCAGGCTATCACTTGCTTATGTCCGGTCGTGATGGTCAAGTGGTTTAAGGCGTCCCTGTACATACCAGTTGCGTTGCTCCTGGGAGTATGGGTTTGAGTCACTTCTGGGGTGTGAGTTTTCAGTTGTATCTAGTCCTGGGGACCATTCAGGCTTGTTTGCATATATATATACATATATATATATATATATGCATATATATATATGTATGTTTATTATATATATATATATATATAATATATACATATATATATATATATGTTTGCATATATATATATATATATATATATATATATATATATATATATATATATATATATATATATATATATATATGTGTGTGTGTGTGTGTGTGTATATCACTAAGAACTCTTTGACCCGGCCAGGATTCGAACCCATGCCGTCCAGGATCACCCGTAAACGTACACAGTACCGTGACCACTGCACCAATGATCGTCTATAAGGATTGGTCAGTCTTTTTGCTTATTAACAAGGTTCCCTGACTGATCAACCCCCGACGACACTCATGGATCCATTTGGGTACACTTTTTCATCCAATTCTGGCGCATGCATATTATGAAGTGAACAAGCTGATTAGCGTGCTTATCGCTACAGATGTCACGTACTTTCTTCAAATTTTCATAAACATTAGCCAAGTGATTTTTAATTCAGCCGCCACCACCATTGTTTATGAATGGGGGAAAAAACACTTCACACATGACTCTTTCCAAACTTACAAGTCTTATATATATATATATATATATATATATATATATATATATATATATATATATATATATTATAATGAAGCATTATGGGCCTTGCATTAAGTCACATAAATGGTTGATATATAGAATCCTACAACCCGGCCTGTAATTAATAGGTCACATATTTGACGTTATGGAAAACCAATGTTACAAATGCAATCTTCAGTGAAAATGATTCAGTTCACCAATTTCTACGTTTTTCTCTGCATCGGATTCTAAGGGCTTGAATGGTTGTTTAGCTTTGTTTGTTTCTGGTAAAGTTAGAAGGTTGAATTATTTTTCGAAGTGACAGATCAAGAAAATGGGTTAGTCCCGGTCATCCCCTTCACTGCTCCTCAATGAAAGGGGCCCGGGGTACTGGCCACTCCCCCCCCCCACACACACACGGAATAATAACTACCCAATCTCCCATATTAATCAGGATTTGTTGTGAAGCAGGATGAGGGTGAGAAGTGAGAGGGGCTCGAACAATTGGCAAGAAATATGTCCTAATCCCAGTAAGAATAAGGAGTCCTTTCCTCTAGCGAGGACTCGAACGAGGACTCATGATCCTTTCGTCTGTACCTCCTCTGATACCCTCAGCTCTGCCTCGTTTACTGCCACCGCCATATAACTGATATTACTGATACTGATGCTACTGATACTCATATTACTGATACAGACATTATTGATAATACTACGGATATCATTGTAACAGCAACGGAAGAATATAATTCATACATATGGAACGTCATAACACTTTGAAAAGGAAACCCCAAAAGCGATAGCAATGTTGCAGAATTGCAGACGCCGCATTGTTCCCCCATGACACTCAATAATCCTGCTCATCTATAATGCCCTCAGTGAGACCTTCTCTCTTTCACACACAGCGCGACTCAAAGAATATACCATATATGTCACAGCAATGTTGCACATCTGTGAATGTACCATCACCGCAAGGCATGATCGCGTTATAGCAATGTTGCAGAGTTCATTACGCTGCCTCACCGCTATGCACACTCACACGTCATACCGACCCGCTTGGCTAATAGCTCATTTAATCACCTTGCAACTACCAATCGGATGGCAACGACTATGAACACACAACGAAGAACCATAACGAGTCCTCATACGGACACCAAGATACGACTCCTCCTTCGTTTAATGTTAATATTATTAACCTGGTATTTCATTTGTAAGGTAAATATGATGTAGTTTACTAGTGGCAAAGAGATTCTCTAAAGAGTTCATTACTATGTATATACATCGAGAGGTGAACCCAGCTTCTAGGTAAACTAGGAGTATGCTTTTAAAGCTTACGTTTTGGTTAGTGAGTAAACTCCTGTAATAATGTTAATATTATTGCCGCGGTTAACAGACCTTACGACCAACACTAAACCTGAACGAGAAAAATGAAGGTTAACTATCGAGTCCTCAGTTTAGATCTCGGTTAACTATCTTATTTGAAATTGTTTCAGCAATATTCATACAGCGTGCGGATAGCGGGCCAAAGTGGGAATCGTCGCATCTACTCAATATGTGGGAACTGAACTGAGGTTGGCATCTTAGTTCAATATTGAACATTCGAGGGGCTAGGACCAGGAGCTAGAGTACGATCTTAGCAGGAACACCTAGTCGCAGGTTGAATCAGGTGTGTAAACACACACACACACACCTCTCATCGGTTGAGAGGCTGGACCAAAGAGCCAGAGCTCAACCCCTGCAACCACAATTAGGTGAATACCTACGTTAGTCCGTGCTTGCTCCACTAAATAAAAATCAGGTGTGAAAGTTTGCTATAATGACATCAAGAATAATGCTCTTACAGTCTCTATAATTACCTTAAGTGGAGTGGTTATAAGGTCAATTCTATTTACTTTAAGTGGAGCTGCTTATACGTTTACTGTAATTACATTAAGTGGAGGGGTTCTAAGGACACTGCAGTTACCTTAAGTGGAGTGGTTTATATATTCAATGTAATTTTTTTTTTAAGTGGAACAGTTCGTAAGGTCACTATAATAAGTTGAAGTAATGTGTAAAGTCGCTGTAATAATCTAAAGTGGAATTGTGTTTAAAGGATGTGATAAAGATCAGTTAGGAAGTGGAGAATAAGGTCTCTTTAAATACCATAAGTGGAGTGGTGTAAAAAAGTCCTTGTAATGGCATTAAGTGGCATAGGGTAAACACTGTAATGCCCTTTATTGAGTGCTATGGAGAGACGCTGTGGCGACCTTAAAAGGAATGACCTGAATCTAAATCATTAATGTATAACAGGGGTCTCCAAACTATGGCCCGCGGGCCACATCCGGCCCGCCACATAATTTCATCCGGCCCGCCAAACAAATCCCTGTGTGGTGGCCTTGAAAAAATAATTATCGTACGAATGGCATCGCAGAATTATTCAAAGCTGGGGCTGCTGACTGGTGGCGCTCAGCCCGAGTCAGTTTTCCTCTCTCTCGATAGTGTGACGCACAGATACTAGTACTGGTAGGTATGTGTTGTGCATTACAACCAATCAGTTGATTTGAAAAAACAGTTTCAGAAGCGATTTGCTGACCTTGATGCCAAAGCAAATGAAATCAGGCTCTTTCATAATCCATTTGACTGCAATGCTGAAAATCTTCCAACTCGATTTCAAATGGAAATTATTGATCTCCAGGCAGATGACAGACTGAAAGATAAGTATAGAGAAGGAAATCTGATTGAGTTTTATAAATGCCTGCAGCCAGATCAGTTTCCAAATTTGATAAAGTTTGCTTGTATTTTTGTGTCCATTTTTGGTTCAACATACTTGTGTGAACAAACATTTTCCAAAATGAAGTATGTGAAATCTAACTATCGAGCAAATTTGTCTGATGATCACTTGAAATCAATTCTTACAATTGGCTCATCTAATCTGGAACCTGATTTTAATGAAAATTTGAAGTCAAAACGACAGTATAATTCGTCACACTAATTTGGTTGCATAAAACTAAAGGCAGGAATCTATTTAGTTTACCCTAATTTTTTCCAAAAATATATGTTTTAATTTTTCCATGTTTATACTTTAATATTTGAGGAAATTAAATTACTGGCACTGATTTGTTTTTTGTTTTTTTTTTCATTTTTTATTCCTTCGGCCCGCATAAATATGGGAAATATATACTGTGGCCCTTACATTGAAAAGTTTGGAGACCCCTGATGTATAATATGAATAACAGAGGTCCCAGGACAGAGCCTTGGGGCACTCCACTTACAACATTTACATCATCGCTGTAAATAATATACGTGAAGTGTTGTATTCCCCTCTCTCTACCCTCCCCTCATCTTCCACCCATCCCCTCTCTCTCCCCTCCCTCCCCTTCTCACCCCTAACGACCGACTATTCCTTTCCTGACGTTACAAATACGCTAGAAATAAAACTATCAGTATAAAAAATCGCTGAAACGAACCAAACTGGGTTCAAAGAGCAATACAACCAATGGAAGTCATTTGGAGGCTGGAGAAGGCGTGCGTGAGATACTGAGACGTCAATGACCATGCCATCCTCGGCTCCCCTGGTGCTTCCGTTTCCAACAAAATGTTGGGAAACATTACAGCATCATATTTGCCCGGAAACTCTAAAATGTGTTATGGAAACTGTTGACAAATGCGAAATAGAAGCATGATATATATATATATATATATATATATATATATATATATATATATATATATATATATATATATATATGCAATTGACGATCACTAAACACTGATCATTTGTATGCGGAAAAACCACAAAGAAATGGAGAAGAGAGATGAACGTTTCGACTCGCGATGTTGACAACGACTTTCGCGAGTCGAAACGTTCATCTCTCTTCTCCATTTCTTTGTGGTTTTTCCGCATATATATATATATATATATATATATATATATATATATATATATATATATATATATATATATATATATGTTGTACCTAGTAGCCAGAACGTCTTAATCTGCCTACTATGCAAGGCCCGATTTGCCTAATAAGCCAAGTTTTCCTGAATTAATATATTTTCTCTAATTTTTTTCTTATGAAATGATAAAGCTACCCATTTCATTATGTATGAGGTCAATATTTTTTATTGGAGTTAAATTTTACGTAGACATATGACCGAACCTAACCAACCCTACCTAACCTAACCTAACCTATCTTTATAGGTTAGATTAGGTTAGGTAGCCTAAAAAGTTAGGTTAGGTTAAGTTAGGTATGTTTGGTAGTCGAAAAATAATTAATTCATGAAAACTTGGCTTATTAGGCAAATCGGGCCTTGCATAGTAGGCTGAGAAGTGCGTTCTGGCTACTAGGTACGACATATATATATATATATTATATATTAATAAGGAAGGGAGTACCACCTCTGGCTGGAAGAAGGGGGACCCAAAGCCTCGGAGGAAACCACACATAACGCATTGGAGGGAATGTAGGTCCCCTCCAATACAGTTTCTGTGTTCTTTTCTCCTACCACCCCCTTTCTTTTTTTTTTGCTTTATTGTGTATTTAAAGGTTACAAGACATACAAGACAAATGCCTAAAGGTTATGGATCTCTTGAAGCTCCTCCGCTTCCGGGCAGGAACCGAGGACGCAGCAAGCATTTCCCCTCTGGATCGCCACACTGAGGCGCTGAAACAAAAAACTGGAAGCCCTTGGGTCTCTGGTGACGTCAATGAGCTTAGAACCTAATTCCTTGAGAAATCCCAAGGCACTCTTGCCCCAGAGGCCATGCGTCTCAGACGCTATGGGAACAAAGAGGTATTGACCTGCCAGTCGCCTGTATTTGAGAGATTTTGCTGTTTCCCTGTGGTTGGCCGCCCCACCTGCTTGATCAGCTCCGAAGTGTACATAGGTGTCAGCCAGGGTGGATACACATGTGTAGTCCCACACCAACTGTCTACCCTCCTTCCAGGAGTATATGGTGATGCCGTCAAGGCGAAGGGCGGGAAAATCCGGGTTTTGGACCCCTAGGATGCGAGGTTCTCTCTCCGCTGGGCACCTAGCTGAGACGAGGCTTCTCTTGATGATGTCATTAACCTCGTTGTGTCTTGCATGACATCATCATATATATATATATATATATATATATATATATATATATATATATATATATATATATATATATATATATATATATGCAATTGACGATCACTAAACACTGATCATTTGTATGAGGAAAAACCACAAAGAATTGGAGAAAGGGGGGTGAACGTTTCGGCTTGTCAAAGCCTTTGTCAACACCAGACTCAATCTTAGTCTGGTGTTGACAAAGGCCTTGGCAAGCCGAAACGTTCACCCCCCCTTTCTCCAATTCTTTGTGGTTTTTCCGCATATATATATATATATATATATATATATATATATATATATATATATATATATATATATATATATATATATATATATATATGTCGTACCTAGTAGCCAGAACGCACTTGTCAGCCTACTATGCAAGGCCCGATTTGCCTAGTAGGCCAAGTTTTCATGAATTAATTGTTTTTCGACACCCTAACCTACCTAACCTAACCTAACCTAACATTTTCGGCTACCTAACCTAACCTAACCTATAAAGATAGGTTAGGTTAGGTTAGGTAGGGTTGGTTAGGTTCGGTCATATATCTACGTTAATTTTAACTCCAATGAAAAAAAATTGACCTCATACATAATGAAATGGGTAGCTTAATCATTTCATAAGAAAAAAATTACAGAAAATATATTAATTCAGAAAAACTTGGCTTATTAGGCAAATCGGGCATTGCATAGTAGGCCAAAAAGTGAGTTCTGGCTACTAGGTACGACATATATATATCTATATATATATATATATATATATATATATATATATATATATATATATATATATATATTGTGGGTGTGGGGAAAATAGAGTATACATAAATGAGAAGGACCACCGCCAGCATGTCTCTCGCCGGATGAGTATAGAAATATGCGAGAGAGTACCTAACAGACAGAAAATAGGTGATCAGAGGGATATGACGTAAGATTAACACAAAGTTACAGTGTCCTATAAAGAACATTCGATGACCCATATTGTGTCTCATCAAAGTGAATGACGAAACCCCAGGAGTAGCGCCAACATTTGAATTCTTTGGGATGATGGAAAATGAATGAGAAAATTCGAGACAATAGACTATAATAATAATAATAATAACAAATTATGTACGAAAAATGCAGCATTGATTTGAAAGTTTTCTACGGGCTTTCAACTTCATTGCTCTCGATATATTGGCAAGACAGCGACATTTCCTGCAAAGGGCCAAATAAAGCATAAACATAGCTTTAAGGATCTATTTATATCCACCCTAAAGCAGGCCATAGCCAGAAAGCTCCTGACAAGCAAACCCGAAGAAATATCGCCGGATATGAAGGGAAAAATGCTGGACAAAACAATAGCACTTCACGTTAAAAAACTCTCATCCAGATATCAACAGACTGCTGCTATCTCAGCTAGGCAGCCATTTCTGTTATCACAATTCCCACATGGGCTCTTTATTGATTATCACACAGATTTTCAATTAGGTTCACTTGTACTCTAAGTCTTACGTCACTACTTTTTATATTAAAAAAGGCTGCAACTGTCATACATGTTCTTTTTTTTCATTATTTTTCTTTGTTCATAATATATAAAGATAAAAGGAATATGCCGTGAGATAAGGTAGATTATCGCGGGGAGAATTTAGCGGAAGAGCAGTGACAGGTAAACAGATAGGTAAGTAGGTAAATAAGTAGGTAGTAATGAATGAATATAAAGTTAGCAGTGTGGTATTGTTAGATAAGCAGTGAGTGTTGTTAGATTATCAATGTGGGAAAGATAGGTAAACAAAGGGTAGGGGAAGGTTGGATAAATGAGCTGTAACGACAATTAAGCCTTATGGATAGGCAAGTAGGCAGTGGGGAGCCACAAGTACTCCCTCGTGGTTACCTTGTGTTGATTTAGGGAGGAAGGGATCAACGTCTCCGAGGCCCGGTCTCTGACCATGAGTCCTGGATGATGGTCTGGTCAACCAGGCTGTTGGACGCGGTTGCTCGAAGCCTAATGTATGAATCACAGCCTGGTTGATCAGGTATGATATGGAACGGAATAGGAGGTAGGTTACATAAGTTAATAATTTAATAAGTTAATAAGTTAATACATAAGTTACACAATTGTGCATCTGTCATTGTTAAAGCGAGATGTGGGGGTGAAAGGGAGAAATTATTATTTTTTTGTATTTCAAGTTATAATTAATTCCAAAATTCCTGATGGAATGTTGAATCCAACACGTAATTTCTAAATTACCTTTCCCCCGCACGTTTCATGTGAGAGTTATGTTACATAATTATTTCATAAAGGTGACAAAATATTAGAGGAACCTCAATAATTACACATAATACATTATATAATTACTGCTGCGAAGCTTCTCAACCATATTTGTTTTGGAAAGATTTCTCTATTGACAAACTTGCCCTTTCGGGTTGCCCAAACGGTTCTTGAGTTTTTTAACAACAAAGATTTAAACAACATTAAGAACAAAGATTAAGAAGGTAATTATGAGGAGAATGTGTTCTCTAGATAGCTAAAACTCGACTGATCTTGGTTCAAGTGATTAACTCCTTGAACAATCGGGCATTGAACACTGATCTGCACTGATCTAAACTCCCATTTCCCTCTAATACATTCCTTTCTCCGGGGATTATATAGTATTCTGAGGCATTTTGTTCCAGCTACTTCTTAAAATCTATTTTTGTTTTTCTCCCTCCTAACTCGATTCTCACGTATCTATACTTCTGTCCTATATTGCGTTTCCTATGGTAGTCTGGATGTTTACCCATGGGTATGGTGGTAGGTTGACCCTCTGCCTTCTGCTTCCACTCAAATACTCTCTTCTCATAAATACAGCTTTCCTTACGTGGCCCTGCCAAACAAGCTGCAGAAAATGACTTAATCAGCCGAAAGTGTTCCATCTGTTTATTGTTTATATAGATGGATATATATATATATATATATATATATATATATATATATATATATATATATATATATATATATATGAAAGACTATCACATTTCAAAGATGGAAAGTGCTTTCAAGCCATCTTGGGTCACTTGTCAAAGATAAGTGAGAGATTGGAATGAAGGGAGTAGGTGTGTAGGAGACATCCGCCGTAGAAGATAGGAACAGGGTAGAAAGGGAACAGAGAGAGTAAAGAAAGAAATGAGTCTTAAATGGGGAGATTAAGACTACAAAGCGATAATAGCAAATTATAACCTAACAACGGGAGAGCAGTCAAATAATGCCTAGAATAACACTATTCAATTTAATAAAGCTTATCGAAATTATATTTATTGAACAGGAGAAAGAGAGCTGAGATTATACAGACAACAGAACGTATATATGCAGGGAGAAATATGTTTCTTTTATGAGGGTAAACTCGGCTGGAATATCGGATTTCTTGGATGTATAAATTTACCCAATAAAAGATATACCTACATAAGAGTGTACCACATAAAATACATTCGTTCAGTTTTGTGTCTATAGACACAAAACTACTTCGTTCTTCTGCTTCGTGAGAATAAGTTTGATAATCTGATAATTAAACAGTTTGATAATTAAGTTGGATAACTGTTACTTAAGGTATTATTTTCATTTATTTCCCCTCAAGTCGCTAGGTATTTGTATTTGTTTTATTTCCTTGCTATTCTTCCTCTTCTCCTTTCCTCGTTCCACTTCTTATTCCCCGTTTCCTGTCAACTTGGCTCTTGTTTGCATATTTACAACACTTCACTCTTTGATCTCCACGTTCGCATCCCCCCCAAACATTTTTTTTGGTTTCCTGTCCCTCATACATTTTTTCTTTCCGTCCCACTTGGGGTGGATGGTAGAGTGACGGTCTCGCTTCATGAAGGTCGGCGTTCAATCCCCGACCGGTGAATGATATATACATTGTGTGTGTACTCACCTAATTGTGCTGGCGGGGGTTGAACTCTGGCTCTTTGGTCCGGTGTGTGTATGTGTGTGTACTCACCTAATTGTGCTTGCGGGAGTTGAGCTCTGGCTCTTTGGTCAGAAAAGGTTTAGAAAAGGTTTGTGTGTGTGTGTGTGTGTGTGTGTGTGTGTGTGTGTGTGTGTGTGTGTGTGTGTGTGTGTGTGTTATACACAAAATCTACGTTTAAAAATATTCAGCTGTTTAACGTCAATTATTTTACCCAGAAATTCCTTATATAAATCTATAACTCTGTTCCAAATGCAATCTTCAGTAAGTCCTTTTCTGAATCTAAAATCATCAAATTATTTTGTGTTCTGCAGTGTGCCGATATATTAGCATAGTATTAATACCCTCTTTGATGTAAACCCCTTGATAAAGGCTTTCATGCATTTGTAGAACATTTAAATTAAGAATATTTAATCTCTCTTCGTAAGAATTGTAGTCTATTTCAGGATATTCACGTGAAATGATTTTTACATGTCCAGCTTGATATGCAGTGCATAATATAATCCTTGTATGCTTGAACACAGTGAGGGTTATCTTATCTTGAGGCTATCTTGAGATGATTCCGGGGATTTTTTTAGTGTCCCCGCGGCCCGGTCCTCGACCAGGCCTCCACCCCCAGGAAGCAGCCCGTGACAGCTGACTAACACCCAGGTACCTATTTACTGCTAGGTAACAGGGGTATAGGGTGAAAGAAACTCTGCCCATTGTTTCTCGCCGGCGCCTGGGATCGAACCCAGGACCACAGGATCACAAGTGCAGCGTGCTGTCCACTCGGCCAACCGGCTCCATCAGCGTCAGGGGGTGACGCTCTTTGGATAACTATTCTTGAACGTAGTGAGTACAGTCACTCATTATATATATGTGTTGCCAATCAAACGCAGATTGAATGGAGGGGATCGATACTCACACCCAAGTTACTCAAGAATTGGACGTTGCTTCTTGTAAGTCGGCATTCGATCCCCGATGGTCAAAGTGGTTGCGCACCGTTCCTTCACTCATCTCCTCATATTCCATCTCCTAGTATTCACATTCGACCCCCTTGTCCTCATATCACAGCTCCCAGTCCTCTTTGGCCTACTCTGTATCCTCATATCTGAGCTGTTTGTCCTCGTATTCCCACCTGGTTTTATTTAGTTTTTCTGGCATAGCGTTTTCTTCCAGTTATTACCTTACCTTTACATATTGTTTAGACAAAATACATATTATTGTGGCAAGATAGAGCTAACGTTTTCCTGATTAGTTATATGTTGAAGTGAAGCGTTTCCTTTACCCTACATGAATTTTGTTAATTGGAGTTCTATTTTAGTCCTTGACATTCATTTAATTCCCTTTTGTGTCAAAATATAATTTACGAATTGGGTTGCTGAAAGACATAGAATATTAAACGTAGCAATAAAACTGCAGGTTTATTGAGCCATATGAGATTGACCCATATTTATTGACCCCATCCAGACTGATATACATGTCTGCTCATCAGAGCAGACCAGCCGGGGCCGGCCGACCGAGCGGACAGCCCGCTGGACACGTGATCCTGTGGTCCCGGGCTCGATCCCGGAAGCCGGCGAGAAACGATGGGAAGAGTTTCTTTCACCCTATGCCCCTGTTACCTAGCAGTAAATAGGTACCTAGGAGTTAATCAGCTGTCACGAGATGCTTCCTTGGGATGGAGGCCTGGTCGAAGACCGGGCCGCGGAGATACTAAAGCCCCAAAATCAACTCAAGATAACCTCAAGATAACCATCACTTAAACCAGTGGTTTTACGTCTTTTAGTTACCTGATAATCTATTAAAAAGAGTCAACTAAATTATTTACAAACCAGGTTTTACCCAAATCTTTTCTGCATCTAAACTTATCCAATTTATTTTAATTGTTTCGTCGTATATTGTGTGTTGATATATTTCGTTTAATATTAAAATCCACCAATAGCTTATCAGACAGCTCGAATAGATCTGTCTGGCCTCTCCATTGCACACGAATTGCTTGAAAGTTCGTCAATGTTGCAAGAAACTATTGTGATTGAGTATTGAGTGCGAGAATGTTGCGAGCTTTTACTAAATGTTCCGAACACTCAGAACCGCCACATCTCTTCAAAGAGCCAGAATGTTTGCTTTTCATTTGATTAGTTAGGTTCGGTTCTCGCTATCATCATTGTGGAAGAGAATACACATAAATTAAGCTAAAAAATTCAATCGTTTTAAAACGAAATTTATACAGATTTTTCAAAATTTACCCAAAATTCTCTATAATAAGGAAAAAAAGTAAATTAAACATTTTCAACATTTATATTAGTAGTGAATGTACAACGAGAATACACATAATTGAAGGTTGAAATATACTTACTTTAAACAAAATATTACCATAAATGAAAATTTAAATTTACCCAAATGTACACTAGCGGACTGATAATTACATAAGTAACACAGAACAATTAAATATATTAATACATTTATATTGATAATATAATTATCAATATAAAAGCATGAATTGAAGGTAGATATATTAATATTTTATTACAAAATATGACCAAAAACCTCGATTTTCCAAAAGTTACCCAAATTGACCGACAATTACGAAAATAAAACTGATATATCACAAATTTTACAGGTGATGATAAATGAGTTTAATACAAGATGTGAGTTTATTGTTGATAAAGGTTGAGATTAACAACAGGTGTTATTTTATAGTTCCTAATAGGTGAGTGTTGTGATCACTGATGAGTTGATTGTTCACCAGAGGTTAATTATAAAATAAAAATAATCCTTCAGTAAAACATTTAGTGAAATGAGACAAACCTATTTCTCTCTCTCACATGTTGTCTATATTTTTTTCATTGATGTTTATATTTTGTTCATGTCATGAAATAGATTGAATGTCCAGTGAAAATGATATTGATGCTGGACGTGACAGGTCCAGATTGTTGGTGTTGAAATAATCTCAGAAACTAAAATTCTAGTCGAATTGTATCATACAATATGAAGGCTTTGTTCTTCAGACTGTATGATACAGTATGAAGCACAATGCCTCTGTGCTCAGTGCAATAACACTGTGATGGCACTGAGCAAAAGAGGCTTGTGCATGGAACTAATATGTATAGAGGCATTGGTCACAGAAACACTGCACAGGCTCAGAGTTAAGATACTGTGCACAGAGAGACACTATGTTGCAGAGACACTGAGCATCAAGGCACTGTGCATGTACAGAAACAGTATGCACTGAGCTACCGTGAACAGAGGCACTGTGTGCAAAGCTTAGATGTATTGTGCAAAAATTCATTGTCTATTGAGGTACTATACACGTAGCTCAGAGATGCTATACACACAAGCACTGTGATCAAAGCACTGCGGGCACCTAGGCACTGTTCTCAGAGGCACTGTCCTCAGAGGCACTGTCCTCAGAGGCACTGTTCTCAGAGGCACTGTTCTCAGAGGCACTGTTCTCAGAGGCACTGTTCTCAGAGGCACTGTTCTCAGAAGCACTGTCCTCAGAGGCACTGTTCTCAGAGGCACTGTTCTCAGAGGCACTGTTCTCAGAGGCACTGTCTTCAGAGGCACTGTTCTCAAAGGCACTGTTCTCAGAGGCACTGTTCTCAGAGGCACTGTCTTCAGAGGCACTGTTCTCAGAGGCACTGTTCTCAGAGGCACTGTCTTCAGAGGCACTGTTCTCAGAGGCACTGTCCTCAGAGGCACTGTTATCAGAGGCACTGTCCTCAGAGGCACTGTTCTCAAAGGCACTGTTCTCAGAGGCACTGTTCTCAGAGGAACTGTTCTCAGAGGCACTGTTCTCAGAGGAACTGTTCTCAGAGGCACTGTCCTCAGAGGCACTGTTCTCAGAGGCACTGTCCTCAGAGGCACTGTTCTCAAAGGCACTGTTCTCAGAGGCACTGTTCTCAGAGGCACTGTTCTCAGAGGCACTGTTCTCAGAGGAACTGTTCTCAGAGGCACTGTTCTCAGAGGAACTGTTCTCAGAGGCACTGTCCTCAGAGGCACTGTTCTCAGAGGCACTGTCCTCAGAGGCACTGTTCTCAAAGGCACTGTTCTCAGAGGCACTGTTCTCAGAGGCACTGTTCTCAGAGGAACTGTTCTCAGAGGCACTGTCCTCAGAGGCACTGTCCTCAAAGGCACTGTTCTCAAAGGCACTGTTCTCAGAGGCACTGTTCTCAAAGGCACTGTTCTCAGAGGCACTGTTCTCAGAGGCACTGTTCTCAGAGGCACTGTTCTCAGAGGCACTGTCCTCAGAGGCACTGTCCTCAGAGGCACTGTCCTCAGAGGCATTGTTCTCAGAGGCACTGTGGAAGTAAACACTGTAGAGTAATTATTATGAAAGCAACTTCGTAGAAGTAGGGGATTACACTTAATTGTTGTATGATCATGTTTGGGGAGTATGTGTCTGTATTGATGTGTACTTGTTAGTATTTATATGTGAATATATGACTGTATTTACTTATGCACATGTCTGTATTTATATGAGTACATATCTGTATTTATATATGTGTGCTTGTCTATAATTAAAGGTGTAAATGTGGATATGAGCACTCATACGTGTACATGTGTTTATTTATATGTACATATGTGTGTGTTTATGTGTGTGTTAATATGTGTACATGTCTGTATTATTTGTATGTACATTTTTGTATTTATATGTGTACATGTCTGTATATATATGTGTGTGTCTGTCTGTATTTGTTTGTCAGCCTCTGGTTCATACACAAACCTGAGTTTATGTATTCAAACCCTGAAGTGAAATACAAACATTCATCCAGTTATCTATTTAGTTACTAACAATATTATCCAAAAGCGCATTTATCACACAAAAAAATCTAAATAATAATATTCACACTATTTTTGAGTCACTATTTTTCCACTACACCCCTGAACTTTTGCTCATTAAAATACCAGCATTATTCTTTGTCCAAAATATTAGGCCTTTTTAAAGTTGCAAATCAGACTATTATTATTTATAGTGTCACAATGTAATTAGCCATTTCAATTAGGCTCCAGTGGCCGAGTATAAAATGACACTGGCTCAACCTATTTCAAGAACCAATACAGGTCGTTTTCACTCTTTGACATACGTTAAATTTTAGGGGGTTTAACTGGTCAACGAAGGGAAGGGAACTATCAGGGGGGAAGCGCCAAGTCACTACGACTATATAGCACGTGGAAGGGATCAGGAAAAGGTTTTGGGATGGAACGGGGGGGGGGGGGATGGAATGGTGGCCAAACCACTTGGACGGTCGTGAGATTGAGCGCCGACCTGCATGAAGCGAGTCCGTCGCTCTACCGTCCAGCCCAAGTGGTTGGGTTGCCCAGGAGCGAACGATCCTACTTAGAAAGCTACCTAACTTATGAAGGTCTGTGTGCGTTATTAACGGAACAAGCGCCAATTGGAAGGGGCTTTTTTATTTCCTTAGAACGCTGAAATTTTGACTTTGTGGTCTATAGTGGTCAAATTGCGATTCAATAGGTGATAGAAAAGATAGTTTCGCGCTTCGTCGTTAATCTTCAATCGCGTCTCTCATTCTTTAATCTCAAATCTTTCATCCGCACTTCTCACGATTCTGTTGTTGCTCACTAGCTTTTTACTTCTCTTCATTGGCAAGAGACACGAGATAACTGTCACGAGGAGACGAGAATAATTTCTCACTATCACCTTTTCTCATAAATGCAAATTTACTGTAGTTTGTCTCTCTGTTTCTGTCTTTCATTCTCTCTCTCTCTCTATGTCCAGTTTTTGGGGTTCTGTCTGTGTCTGTGTCTGCATCTCTCTCTCTATCATTTTTCTCCTTCCCTCTCCTTTATCCCTTTTCTTCTTCTTCTTCCCTCTTTCCTGTCCTCTGTCGCTTTCCCTCCGCCTTCGGGCTCACCATGTTCCTCTTTCGTACTCTCTCTCACATCAAGGGGAAAAAGAGGATTAATTCTTTAATCAAAGTTTCTTCTGGTCACTGAACTAAAAACTTTATGACCGTCTCTCAACGAGAAACTTGCTAACAGTCACTTTCCATTCATACATTCCATCGGAAATCGGTTTTGGTAAGCTGTTGGTGCGGCGCTGCGGCAATTTACGATCCACTCGAACCACATCTTACAAATCGAAGTAAAGAAAACGGGAATTGGGATACTGTATAGTGTGTGTGTGTGTTGGGGGGGGGGGGAATGGAGAGGGTGGACTTGGTTAAAAAAAAGGATTTGCAGGATCGATCCCCAGCTACTGATCTCTAATGGAAGTCTAACACACACACCCCTTTTTAAATTCCAGGCATTTGTTTTGACCTAAAAACTGTTGCCTCACATCCCTGATCCTCCTCATCTGCTTGTCCTGCATCCATGCATGTCTTCTTCTTGTGTCTATCCTAAGAATTCGTTTTAATTCGGTGATTTGAAATATGTAGGTCTTGTCTTTCTTTTTTTTATTTCTCCTTTCCTTTAGTTTTGCTAAGATTAGTTCCTTCATTCTTTCCAGGGAGCTAAATCCCTTCGGTTGTGAGGTTATTCGTTTAGATATCATCTGAATTTTGTCAATTTGTGATCAGTTTTATTTTTAATTGGGGCTCCATGCTGGTGCTCTATACTCTAGCATTGACAGGAAATGTGTATTTACCATTTACATGTGTATATGTGTGTGTATATGTATTCCTCCCCTTCTTGCGAATAGTTTGTGTGTGTCTGTGTAAGGATTTAGGATTTCAATGATTCAGTAGGATAAAGTCAAAATAGTAATTAACAGTAAAGTTTAACAAATTTATAGGCCAACGAAACAATGTAAACATAGTGATTGTTGTGCAAACGGACAATAAAACGAATTCATGGTTACATAGAAAATCAATAAAATTATATAAATAATCAATACAAAAAGGATACTTCAAAGCGAACAAAAAAATTACAGAAGACATTTCCACTCTCCGCTTGGGAGTAAGATCATTTTAAACGTCACAGAAAACTCAAGAAGTTTTACTTCGAGGAAAAAACTAACTGAATATTATTTTCTTCATGGACTCTCGATTATCAGATATTTAAGGCAGCCAGCTTGCTCACAGGTCACGCCTAAGTGAGCAAGCATTTGCCTGAAACATCTGAGAAACTTTTCTTGCAAACTGTGGTTTGTATTTACGAGCGCAAAACTCACTAACATAAAACAGCAAATGTTATTGAAATAAATTATGACATACACCAAACATAGAGAAGCAAAGATTAACAATAAAAATCTTCAAATATCTACTTGTTAAAATCAACTGAAAAAGGAAAAATACTAACTTTTATATTAGAACAAAATTAACTTTGACGCAAAATTCGTGACTTTACAACTGGTATAATTATATACAGGTAATAAGCACAGAAAATCCAACGAGTAATGCCGATGTGACAGATGTGAACTTTCTCTGGAGGCAAGTGAGTTGACTCGATTCTGCGGTGAATGGTCCAGGGAGGGACAAGAAGCGACAGTGAACCTGACCAGGAAAAATTGTTGAAGGAGAAGAGTAAATCAGAGTGGATTGCGAACAGGGAAGAAAACCCTGAAAGACTGAGGACGAGGGAAGGAAAAATAAGGATAATGGACGTTAAAAAGAGAATGTAAAAAGGTGCATCATGGGTAGAGGAGAGAGAGAGAATGTTGAGGAGAAATGCGGATCGAGAAACAAGTCACGAATGTAAATTGGTTGAGGAGAAAAACATATAATGGATCTAAGAGAGGGAGGGAGGGAGTTATCGAGGGGAAGCACCAAGCCATTTACGACTATATAGCACTTGGAAGGGTTCAAGATAAGGATTTGGGATGGGACGGAGGGAAAGAATGGTGCCAAACCACTGGGACGGTCGGAGGATTGAGCGCCAACCTGTATGAAGCGAGACTGGTTAGGAGAATGGTAAGGAATCTACTCCACCTTTACCATGATGATAGTGAAGGTGAGGATGAACCACGCAGTCTTCACCAACTGATGATGGACCACTAAACCTTCACCATCTGATGATGGATCACGAATTAGTCAACAACAAACTATTAGCAACTCAACTATCAACAATCGATGATTGCAAATTTAGCCCTCAACACCAACAGACGATAAATCTTTTTTTTTTTTGGCTACAAATAATTGACAAAACGTCTTCAGCAACAGCCGATTGCACGTGCAGGCAAAATCAACAAATAGTGAACCATCCAATCACCAACCGACATAATATCTAACCTCACCAAAGGACCTTCTTGACTAATCAATGATTTTCTCACGATTGGACCAGCATCTACCATAAGAAGAGGCCAGCTGATGAGTCCTGATCATCAGAATTCATACTTCATATCTAGCGGCCTAGCATGAGACTGAAGTCGAATCCCAATATAATTACAAATCCAGGCCAGCTTCTAAGAACAAATTGGCAAAAACATTAATTTGAAAAAAAAGGAATTTTGTTTAACAAATACAAACTTATTTCACCTATCATCAAAAAACTTATTAGGAATTACCAATACAAATCAAATGCTTATAATAACCATTAAAAAACTCTGCATTACCCTTGCAATAACGCACACTTTTAATAAATATCTAAGGATCTAAATGTCCACTAAATCACCTTAGGAGACGGGGGATTAAAGTGCGTTATCCCAGACGATGAATTTAGAAGCATGAAGATCATAATTTAAAGTTTGATTGACGTGTGAGAAGGCAAGGAGGGCCTTCCGGGAGAGATCATAAATTTGTGCTGTCATCTGATGTTTGAGAAAGTTATCTAGTTGATTAATGGGGACTTTATGTCAAGAGAGGAATTGGGTCAAGGTCCAAGCTGCTTAGAAAACTCCTATTGCCTGTTTCTCAAGCTCTTTTGTTTTCTTTAAACAAGAAAAAAATGTCTATGCCGAGGATCAAAAAGCCATAAAACGCCTCTGCTTTTGAACAGTTTACCGCCAAAAGTGAGTTAAAAAAGTTTGTTTACATAGCTTTATGGGGAACGAGAGCCAAGGGGTACTAACGTGGGTTTGTCATGGGAGGCCAACATGGCGTTCGTCAGGAGAAAGATTGAGATAGAGAGGGAGTGAAAGAAAGCGTCACAGCAACACAGAAACTAAAGACGTCTTTATGACACCCCATAGGAACGCCGATTGTTGCATTACATACGCGCGTAAACTATTCACTCTCCATCCACAGCAAAAATAACGCCTTCGTCGATGTGGGTAACTTTCTGTTATCGTGAAGTATATTGCAAATGATCTGCAATATTAAAACACTCACACTTGAATAAGCATAATATCAAGAACCCCGTAATGTGTATACATACAGTATACTTCGTGAAGAACACTCAATTGCGTGAGTCTGTGTTACGAAATGAATAGTACTGGGACGCGAGTTCGATCCCAATGTGCTTCCTTAAATATTTTCGCATAGATACATATTGCGTTCTTGTGTTTACAATGTCCGTGAATAGGATATACGGGTCACGTAGCACAGTTGGCTTCGTTCTCGACTCACAATCGGGCATCAGGAGTTCGATTCTCGAGCGGGACACAAATGGTTGGGCATGTTTCCTTTCACCTAATACCTCTCTTTACCTAGTAGTAAATTGGTTACCCAGGAGTTTGGCCACGTTTATGGGATTGCATCCTGAGATGGGTCAGTAATTCGACTTTGGGAGGATGGGTGGGGACCCCGAATTGAAGCCTGAAGGACGTATACCCACAGGCATCATAGTGCTGAGCATATACTACAAGAGTATACCACATTTGGAGGTATACCAGCAAGCAGGACCACCAGCTATACCATGACGTGCTCTCCCACCACCAACCGCAGCTCTGCTCTGAGAGTCATCAATCATTACCGCAATTCTTCTCATTCCTCTCTACACTCTGCACATTATTATATCCTCTCTCATCCCACGTTTCTCTCCCCTCTCCCTTGTTTATCCTTTGAATCCCCTCCCCCCCTCCTTCTTCCCCTCATTCCCCAGATGCCCTCACATCCTCATGCCATCTCCCACAATCTCCTTCTCCCCAAAGTGCAATTTCCCCTAAAGAAAGCGTCATAAACTTAATTAAATGACCCACATTAAAAACTCTTCCAGAGCTCTGCTGTCCCCAGAGGCCGCCTGGGGTGGTTGACGGTCACCTGAGAGCCGGACAAGTTGCCTTTCCTGTAGCAATAGCGTCTTGTGGCTCTACACTTATCTTGTTATCTTATATCTGTTAGTGCTCGGTTATCTTAGTGTAGCGTTGTGTGTTCGGTTATTTCTTCTCGATGCCATCTCTGGTGCAATGTATGCTGCTCTTCGTGTCTTGTTGTCTGGTTCTATAATTAGCTGGTAATAATTTAGATCATACTAATTACTGGTTAGGTTTAAATTATTGTTGACGGATCATCTCGGGGGATATCCAATGTGTGTCTGTGTATATGTGTGTGTGTGCCTTTGTATTTGTGTGTTTGAGTGTGTCTGTATGTGTACGTGTTTGTATGTGTGCCTCTGTGTGGGGAGTCTATGTGTACGTGTCTGTGTGGGGTGAGTCTATGTGTACGTGTCTGTGTGGGGTGAGTCTATGTGTACGTGTCTGTGTGGGGTGAGTCTATGTGTATGTGTCTGTGTGGGGTGAGTCTATGTGTACGTGTCTGTGTGGGGTGAGTCTATGTGTACATGTCTGTGTGGGGTGAGTCTATGTGTACGTGTCTGTGTGGGGTGAGTCTGTATGAGTACTTGCAACTCTTTGGACGTCTGCTCTTGCGAGTCAAGATTTTATTTCCTCCTAAGACCGTTGAACAACTGATCAATATTGCAGTGTATTTTTATCAGTTGATTAATATACCAAGCCACGGTTTCGATTGGTGCCCAGTCAATCCTCACCTGGTTGACGTGAAGCCACTGAGAGTGTGTGACCATTACCGAAAACGCAGTCCACCTCAGCGGTCCACCTTCTAGGTACCTATTTACTCTACTGTAAATAGAGGCTTCGTGTATTCCTACCACGGGAATCGAACCCATGAACCTCGATGGTCAGGGGAAAACGCAACCCCCCTGTCTCTACCTCTCTCTCATTTGACAAATGGGTCTGAAAGTAAGCGTTTACAGCTGGTCTGCATATCCTTGCAGAAATTTAATAATGTTCGTGGTATTATGTTGCTCTGCTTAATTATACATTTGCTTCGTTGTATCATCTAGCATGCATGAATGCACAAACGTACACCAACACACACACTTACATATGTAAGACTCTTGTACACCACATATGTAAAACCAATCCTGGAGTATGCGGCCCCAGCATGGAGCCCGTACCTTCAAGCACAAGACGAAGCTGGAAAAAGTCCAAAGGTATGCCACTAGACTAGTCCCAGAACTAAGAGGCATGATTTACGAGGAAAGGCTGCGGGAAATGCACCTTACGACACTGGAAGACAGAAAAGTAAGGGGGGACATGATCACAACCTACAAAATCCTCAGCGGAATCGACCGGTTAAACAAGGATAAACTATTCAAGACTGACGGGACGCGAACAAGGGGACACAGGTGGAAACTGAGTACCCACATCAGACACAGGGTCGTAAGAAGGAACGTTTTCAGTGTCAGAGTATTTAACGGATGGAATGCATTTCGCAGTGATGTGGTGGAGGCTGACTCCATACACAGTTTTTAATGTAGATATGATAGAACCCAGTAGGCTCAGGAACCTGTACAACAGTTGATTGACAGTTGAGAGGCGGGACCAAAGAGCTCAACCCCGCAAGCACAAATAGGTGAGTACAAATAGGTGAGTATACACACACACACACACCACACACACCACACACACACACACACACACACACACACACACACACACCAAAAAAAAAATCCATTCAGCACAGTAAATTTGGGAACCGCACATTGAATACAAAACCGACGAACAAGAACGCTTCAAACTACAAACGAAAAGAGAGGCAGCATAAGAAGGCAGCATAAGAAGGCAGCATAAGAAGGCCTTTATGCCAAAAACCAAACGGCAGCATATTAAAAAAAAATTGTTCCGTGGCTGCATTAGGAAAGAGAAAGAGAGAGAGAGAGACGTGTGTGACTGCCCTGTTAATCCACTAACCCAGACAACAGAAGGACAATCAAATCGAAAAGACTAAGAGAACAAGGCTTCATAATACTGTTGTTGGAGAGAAGGTTGAGAGATATCCTGACTACCACAAACCAATCACCAAAGTTTCAACGACTCTAAAAAGATCCTTTCTAAGTGTGAAAGTAACAACTCAAAGAACTGATCTAGAATTTTAGAATCTAAAGGATAATTTCATGCATAATGTAAAAGGAGTTATGTGAGGAGGAAAAATTATCTATAACCATTGTCAACAGGTAGCCGGAGACTGTATTTAGGGTTGCCAGAAGTTAGAGCTCGTCCTAAAAGCACAAATATATATGTTAATATATATAGATATATATATAATATATATATATATCTATATATATATATATATATATATATATATATATATATAAAATTTTAAAGGAGGTTGGTGGAACTCATTGGGAAAACTAGAGACCCACGAGCAGCCAGTTTCCTGTTCCAGCGCCTCAGTGTCGCAGTGCAGAGGGAAATGCGTGCTGTATCCTGGGTACGCACCAACCTCCGAGGAGCTGGACGAGGTCTTCGAATGCTGATTGTTTAATTGTT
>WNGS01158745.1:13831664-13852386 GCA_020271785.1 Procambarus virginalis | reverse complement strand
ACTATCCCAGCCTCTAAAGGAAGGTTGTTCAGTATAACTCCTCTTCTGAAAGTAGGCAAGAACAAATTAATGTTGTTCTCAACGTTGAGTTCCCTGATAAATTTTATTTTGTTCCTTGTGCCGTCTTGTCAGTGACCGGGGAAATTATTTATCTTGAACTATTACTGGATTAGCATATTTACCGGGACTATGTATGGAGTTAAAGTATACATACTGGTTGGACAGTGTGTTATTGTTTGTGAAGGGGACCGTGGAGGGGGGGGGGGATGACCTCTCAAGGGTTGATAGGGTCTATATTTTCACCCCCTGCCCCGCCCCACCGCGGATTGATAAAGCTTCAATATTCCTCCTGCGTATTGGCGTATAGTATAGGACGATTTCCTTCCATATAGGACGCCACCTCCTGCGTATAGCATTAGAGACGTATAGGCCTTGAGAACCCATTCCTTGGGTTGATACATTAATAATTTACATGCGGTTGATAGGTCTTGTAGGCCTTCTCCGTAGCTGAAAGGCCCAAATACTTCTAGTGCTGTTGACAAACGTAGAACCCAAAGCTAGACTATACGCACCATTTCATCACTCTAACCTACGAGCCACAAGGAACATTCTATCTCTAACAGCCTGTGGCTTGTTATGTACGGAGGCTCATGTGTCACATACCACCTCATGCCATGTGCGGTTTCATCACAGGGGGAAACAGGTTGTGATTGATGCCTGTCAAGGAGGATATTACTAATCACCGAAATGGTGTGGCATTTCAGGAAGCAGATTAATAGTCTGAGCTCGTGCTCTGCCTGTGCCTAAACTTACGTTTTGTGTGTTTGTGTATATATACTAGTCTATTATCTCTATTATATTATATATCTATATCTATATATATACTATAAATATCTCATACTATATATCATATATATAAATGTAGATATATAGTATATATATATATATATATATAATATATATATATTATATATATATATATATATATATCATATATATATATATATATGATATTAACATATATATATTCCCTATATATATATATATTACTATATATCAAACTATCACCTATATATTAGTATATCTATATATCTATATATATATATGCGGAAAATCCACAGAGAAAAATGAAGGAGGTGAACGTTTCGACTCGTTTAGAGCTTTGTCAACACCACCGACTGACAAGAGGAGAGGGGAAGGGGGATATATATAGGCCGACACCTGACCAACCCAACCCTAGGGAAAGAATTAACCAGAGACAGGTTAGAGCTTAGCTTGGAATGGTCAAAGAGGATTAAGCGGTCAAGAATAAGGATGAAGGATTAAAGAAAAAGCCTCATGAACACGCATATATGAATATAAATATAAAATTATAATGAGACATTGTAAGCCTCTCTAACAGTTAGAGTTTTTTCTTAAACTGTTGTGCAATATTGTAACTTAAAAATGGATCAAGTTTGTACATTCCAGTACTAACATTAAGAAGATTTTGGACACTGACTGAGTAGAGCAGACTCAATTAATTCCGTTCCACGAAATCCCCACAATTGGTAATGCTTTTTGCACCATTCCAGTTAATATTGTGATCGCATAAATTCGTATGTAGATACAATGCATTAGACGTTGTGGCCAGTTCTAATACTATAAGCATGTTGTGACACCCGCAATTGTAAGGACTTTCCTGTTTGTCCAAGGTACACAGAATCACAATCATTGCAAGAATTGAATACACGCAACCTGCTGTATCAGGGGAGTTTTTATTAAATTGGATTTGATCGTACTATTAGTGAACACCAAATTTATATTAAGTTTCTTAAAAATCAAAGACAATTTTTTCAAGCCCACTCGCATAGGGTACAACCAATGAGTTAATAATTTCTGGTTTTCGCCTTAGGGATGTGATTATAAAACGTACGCTTGGCTTGTTCAAACGAGAAATCAAACAAAAAACCTCTTAGGATATTGTAAACTCTTCCCGATTTCATATATTTTAGCAATCTCTTCATCAAAAAACTCAGGGCTGCATACCCTCAAAGCTCGTAGAAACATTCCTGAAAATACTTAAAATTTTACGAGCTCTGAGGGTATGCAGCCCTGAGTTTTTTGATGAAGAGATTGCTAAAATATATGAAATCGGGAAGAGTTTACAATATCCTATCACACTATTGATTGGATTGAGGCGAAAGCATTACCAATTGTGGTGATTTCGTGGAAAGGATTGAGTCTGCCGTAATCAGTCAGTTTCCAAATCTTCTTAATGTTAGTACTTTATGTACAAACTTGATCCATTTTTAAGTTATAATATTGCAACAACAGTTTAAAAAAAACTCTGATAGAGAGGCTTACAATGTCTCAATACAATTTTATATTCACATATTGTGTGTTCATGAGGCTTTTCTTTAATCTGTTATCCTTATTCTCTGACCGCTTAATCCTCTTTGACCATTCTAAGCTAAGCTACACATGTTTCTGGTTAATTCTTTCCCTAGACATGGGTTGGTCAGTTCCAGGTGTCGGCTTGTATCCTCTCTCTATCTCTTCTAGTCAGTCTGGTGTTGACAACAGCTTTAACAGGCCGAAACGTTCACTTTCTTTCATATTTCTCTGTGGATTTTCCGCATAAAATGATCAGTGTTTTGTGATCGTCAATTGCATATATATATATATATATATATATATATATTATATATATATATATATAATATATATATATATATATATATATATATATATATAAAGAAGCAAGAAAATACACAATTGAGAGCAGGAAATACTAAGAAGAGGAGGAGAAGAGCCATAAAAAAGTAAAGAAAGGGTTAAAAAGAAAAAGGGGAGAACGGAGAGGTGGGAAACAATTACAAATAATTTGTAATTGCCGGAAAGGAAAAGGAATGATGACTGCACGAGGGGATATTTCGGTCCGGATGAGAGGAGAGAAACATCGACATAAGAATGGAGATAGGAGAAGTACTGGAGTGCCGAGTGAAAAAGGGGAAACATATATCATTCCATGTATCATTCCATGTATCATGTATCATTTTCAGGTATACGCTGAGTGGAAGCCCAGGTACCCTGAACTCCTTGGAATGGGGCTGAGTGTGGTCTGAATTAGAGTCAGAGTGGAACTGACGGGAAGGCGAGTATGAGAAACAATGGACGGTGGGTCTGGAGTGAAGATGAAGGATTTAAAGTGCGGGGGGAAGAGGTCTGGAGCATGGGGGAGGGGTTAGGAGTGTACTGAAGGGTCTGGAGCATGGTGGAGGAGAGTTTGTTTAATAGTGGAGGTTTGAGGCTCTCTGTTGTGTACTGGAGATATAGTGAGGTTGAGAAAAGATGGAGGGGCAGAGAGAGAGAGAGAGAGAGAGAGAGAGAGAGAGAGAGAGAGAGAGAGAAGAGAGAGAGAGAGAGAGAGAGGAGCGATGGAGACAGCAATGGAGGAAGCTCACCTGGTCTACCTGAATCCTAGACTCTCTCATTGATCGTGCTTAGATGACACCAACATTCTCTCTCTCTCTCTCTCTCTCTCTCTCTCTCTCTCTCTCTCTCTCTCTCTCTCTCTCTCTCATTATATATTAAATATATGTGCAGTTTCTTTATCATGATGCTTCTGTTCACCTAGCAGGAAAAAGGTACCTGGGAGTTAGGCAGTTGCTAAGGGCTGTGCGTACTCATCTATTTGTGCTTGCAGTATAAAGCGTTGGCTCTTAGATCTCGCGTTTTTAGCCGCTAGTTGATAAAGAAATGATTCCTGTCCTTCTCTATCTTACCTAGTTTTAAAGCTATGACTAATGCTTGCTTCCACAATGTGCTCCTGTAGTTCATTCCATTCCCCACTACTCTCATATTAAAAGCAAACTTTCTAAACCTCTATGACTCATCTGAGTTTCCATTTTCCACCCATGTCCTCTTCTTCTGTTGGAATTCCCTGTGAACATTTTGTCTATTTCCACTCTGTCAATCCCCCCTAAGTATTTTGTATGCTGCTATCATATCTCCTCGCTCCATCCTATTTTCTAACGTCGTCAGGCTCAGTTCCTTCAGTCGCTCTTCATATTCAATCCCATGCAACCCCGGGACAAGTCTCGTCGAAAATTTCTGAACCATTTTCAATTTCCTAATGCGTTTCTTTAGGTGTGACTCAATGATGGGGCTGCATACTCTATGACTGGTCTCGCGTAGACAGTGTACAGTGCTCTGAATGCCTCCTTACTTAGGTTTCTGAATGACGTTTTATCTTTTTGCTAGCGTAGAGTACGCTGCTGATGCTAACCTTTTATATTCCTCAGGAGTTAGATTAGGTGTTACATCATTCACAGGTCTCTTTCTCTAATCGTCACAGGAAGATAGTTTCCCTTCATTGTACACTGACCCTTTGGTCAGTGTGTGTGTGTGTGTGTACTCACCTATTTGTACTCACCTATTTGTGCTTGCGGGGGTTGAGCTTTGGCTCTTTGGTCCCGCCTCTCAACTGTCAATCAACTGGTGTACAGATTCCCGAGCCTACTGGGCTCTATCATATCTACCCTTGAAACTGTGTATGGAGTCAGCCTCCACCACATCACTGCCTAAAGCATTCCATCCGTTAACTACTCTGACACTGAAAAAGTTCCTTCTAACGTCTCTGTGGCTCATGTGGGTACTCAGTTTCCACCTGTGTCCCCTTGTTCGCGTCCCCCCAGTGTTGAATAGTTTGTCCTTGTCTACCCGGTCGATTCCTCTGAGGATTTTGTAGGTTGTGATCATATCTCCCTTACTCTTCTGTCTTCCAGTGTCGTAAGGTGCATTTCCCGCAGCCTTTCCTCGTAACTCATGCCTCTTAGTTCTGGGACTAGTCTAGTGGCATACCTTTGGACTTTTTCCAGCTTCGACTTGTGCTTGACAAGGTACGGGCTCCATGCTGGGGCTGCATACTCCAGGATTGGTCTTACATATGTGGTGTACAAGATTCTGAATGATTCCTTACACAGGTTCCTGAACGCTGTTCTGATGTTAGCCAGCCTCGCATATGCCGCAGATGTTATCCTTTTTATGTGGGCTTCAGGTGTGTGTGTGTGTGTGTGTGTGTGTGTGTGTGTGTGTGTGTGTGTGTGTGTGTGTGTGCGCGTGTGTGTGTGTGTGTGTGTGTGAATGTGTGTATTTGCCTGTTTGTAGAGTAGGTGCAGGTCGATGTACATGAGCTCGTGTTTTCATATAGGAGTTTGCGTATATGAAGGTTTCCAGATAAAGTTAAAATGTATGGAGGTAAAATCAAGTAAAGTATGAAGATAAAAAATATAAAATGTGGAAACAAAAATAACTCGTAAAATAACCACACCAAAACGAAACAAAATATCGAGGTAAAACTTCAAATAAAATATTTCTGTAAATTTAGGCACCAACACGAAAAACAAAGTGGAGAGAGAGAGGAGAGAGAGAGAGAGAGAGAGAGAGAGAGAGAGAGAGAGGAAAGAGAGAGAGAGAGAGAGAGAGAGAAAGAGAGAGAGAGAGAGAGAGAGAGAGAGAGAAAGAGAGAGAGAGAGAGAGAGAGAGAGAGGAGAGAGAGAGGAGAGAGAGAGGGAGAGAGAAGAGAGAGAGAGAGAGGAGAGAGAGAGAGAGAGAGAGAGAGAGAGAGAGAGAGAGAGAGAGAGAGTGAGTGAGAGGATGAGTTTTTAATACACGGAATATTGAAATTAATGAAAGCATTTTTGGGGTATGGCCGCCGCTTTAACGAGCCTAGCCTAAGGACAGGTCACACGTTACGGTCCCCTAACGTACAAATTACGAAGCACTATGATAAGTAACGTCTCACATATGTCCACGTTTTCTACGCATCGAAAGTCTATTTCGTCGTAATGGCTGAGCTCTTTGTCTGATTATTATCCTTATGCATAGGGAGGTTTCATAGGTTACTTGAGTACGTACGTTTCCGGGATGGCTAGAAGGTTGTATTTTGTACGTTGTGAGACTTACCATCACTGTCAGTACTTTTATTAAGGTGCCGGATGGGAGGAAATTAAAAAATATGCGTTTTATTGACGCATTATTGCTTATAAATATCCATGGTAGCTAGTTGCCTCTACGTGTAGGCAGTAAATTTTTGTTTTGTTTAAACATATATGACTTTCGGTGGCCAAAATATTGCATATGTTTCATAATAAAACTTTATGAACATGTCACATCGTCCTTTCCCCAAATTTGAGGCTTTTGGATTTGTTTATTTCCATTTTTATACGTAGCATATTTGCCAGCAATTATTTTGAAAATATTACGCCAGGATATATGTAAAACAAACTGCAGATTAACTGTGTGAATTTTTGCATTGCGAGACAGGTAGATTGGCAAAGGAATACCGGAATTAAAGTTAAAAGAAACTTTAAAAAAAACTTATACAAAGATTAAAATTCAAGGAAACGACCATATAATAAAACCTTCTTACAAACATGTTTGCACATTGATATTTATGCAAGCAAGTACTCGTCATTCACATACACACACGCATGTACATTTAAACGTGTGTACTAACACGTGCACACAAATGGAAAATTGATGGATGGGTGCTTGTATAAATTTCAGGAGGCTGAAAATGCTAGGACAAAATTAATAAATACAGGAAGACTCTGACATATATCCTTTAATATCCGATTTTGTTTGCTAAATAAAATAGTTTGCTAAACTATTTTAGCAAACACAAAGCATTAAATTAGCAAACTCAAACAACAAACGCATCTGGGAATAAAACAACACTACAGAAGCAAGAGAGTGAAAATTAAAAGGAATTGCTTAATAGTTAACAAACAGGAAATGTAAAAGGATCTAGCCATGTGATTCTAAGGTCTTCACAGTAGAACTAAAACGAACCGATTGAACTGAGAATTGGTGTTTCTTCACACTATTACTGTTGGCATTACAGGATGATGAGAAGGAAACACGTGGCAGAATTGAATACAACAAGTGATATGGAATCCCATAGGATATCACCCAGGGAACTAGAAGAGGGATCACAGGCCTGCGCTAGCCACTTGCAGAATTATTAATGTCTCTACAAACGAGAGAGCAGTCAAAGAACTTGCAGACAGGAAGTGCATTAAATAAAGATTGTCTTGCCTAACATGCACACCATTAAAGGTGATGGAAATGATAACAAGAATCGCAGTAAAATCATCAGTAAAACTCCTTGGTACGAAACACCAGAATAAGTTCAATGATTGGAAATCTTGTTCGTCGAACCTGAAAAAATCCCAGTCAAATCTAAACTCGACAGCACAGAAAAGGCCTAACAGATTCCATGTTTTTTGAATTTCAAGAAACTATTGACAGTGTCCCACAGAAATCAAGTTCACAGACTGTAGAAACATGGAGTGACAGTATGCTTTACAAATTACCTAACCAACACAAAACAGTCACCGTAGATAATAATTCAATGTAATGTTTAAAATTAAGGTTAGTTATGGAAACTCATTGCGCAGTTTTAACTGTAAATATAACAGAAATTACAGGAGAAAAGAATTATTGCATTACGATCCAATGGTTCAAAAGTCACGACATAGGAACTAATTCTCCATGTTGAACCACATATAGATAAGTACTTCTAGATGAGTATGCACAAACACACACGGAAAGAGATGAAAATCATAAAAGGAGATAACAGCAAATATATATTGAATCCGAACCTCCCCAAATTCTAAAATGTCTCCGAAAGCTGCAGAGAAAAAAAATATATAAGAATTCATCGATGTTTAGTCATGGCTTTGAGCAAGTTTCAGGTCATCAGATTTGGTATTCACGAACATGCAAGACACGCTAAACACGCGGATATGAGAATGGCAGCCATCGGGTAGCACACAAAAATCCAAACATCATTTTACAGAATACGAAACTCGGATCTTTTAGACCAGAGAATTACCGAGGCATTATGGCCACTTTTTTAGTAATTATTTGGAATTCATCACTGTCAGTTGTCATGCAGATGGAAGATGATTTATGACTTGTTTGTTTATATAATTGTTTTTACATTCGCACATATTTACACGCACACCAACCAAACCTCAAAGTTTTAAAAGCAAACAACTACGAAACGTCGTGGGAATCACTTCCATGGAAGCAAATGTGGTTGTTTAAGTGATTTATGTTCTGCGTGGAACCATAGAAGATCCAGTCAAAAATACAAAAACACGAAATTCCAGTAAATAAATTGCAGCTCGAGCTTGTAACCACCAAATGACACTATAAGTGGCACTAAAATAAGTAGCAGTAGAAGCGACATAACGAGTAAAGCTTGTAAAAGCAGCGAAAAGGAACTTCCTCATACTGAAAACCCCAAAAATCTTTTATGAAAACCACAAACCCAGACACGATCTCACCGTAAATACTGAACGAGACAGCAGGAGCGTTGTTTAAATCTGTCTAAAATCATTCGATACCATCACACACAAGAGGCTCCCACTGAACCTAAAGGAAAAGGCTCTTGTTCCTTTATTAATGTTACTTTATGTGAAGGAGCACCTCTGTGGAAAGAATGAAATAGCCAGAGTGAGAAAAGTTATCAGAGTGGAGAGAGATAACCAATTGAGTGTAATAAGAGTCGGCATTAAATCCCATTGGGGTCATAATAATCAACAACCTGACTTAGCAAATAGGTTCTTGCCTATCAATGCTTGCTTCAGAAGCTTCAGCAATCTTCAAAATGATCAAGACACTCCAGTGTTGGGCTGAATGGTGGTTATTAGATTTGAATCAAGAAAAATACAAAGATATAAGGAAAAGGACAGAGGTGAAAAGACACTTAAAACAGAACAAGGTAAAAGGCAGACCGAGCACTACTTCAGATAACGATAAAGACTTAATAATCTAATCCGGGAAGCAAATGTGCTGATTAGAACATCAGAGTGACACATGCCAATCTGGTTGAAGTTTATATAGAATTAAGTAACATGCACAAAGGATCCTCCCGAGCATGATGAAATTTAAACCTACGTGAGACATACTCTGGTGAATGCTTATAGGAGTTGACGTTCCACTATACAAGCAAATATAGGTGAGTATACTTAGATGAGTACTCTAGGTAATTACGCATTAAAAAAACATTCATTCATGCATCAACGTTCCCTTTCATACGCCCTCTGAATACCTGGTGCAGTCATAAATTAATATTTATCATTTTCGTTCTCGAGAACATCCATCAACCACATACGCTGCAAAAAGAACACAAATGTTGGCGTAGTGGAGAAATCGATAGCCCGAGCTGGCAGTTGTATTGGCGTAACCTAGTTTTTGATAGCGCGAGTTAGCAGCTGTATTCGCGTAGCCAGGTTATTTGATAGCGAGAGTTAGTAGCTGTATTCGCGTAGCCAGGTTATTTGATAGCGAGAGTTAGTAGCTGTATTCATGTAGCCAGGTTATTGATAGCGCGAGTTAGTAGCTGTATTCGCGTAGCCAGGTTATTTGATAGCGAGAGTTAGTAACTGTATTCGCGTAGCCGAGTTATTGATATTGCGGTTCGGGCGCTGTAATACTCATCTGATAGTAAAGACGATGATTTTTCCTTCATATTCGTCATTACTTTAACACTGGTTACCTGTGCTTGTTTTTCCTCCACTGCTCTCTCTCTCTCCTCCACTGCTCTCTCCTCCACTGCTCTCTCCCTCCACTACTTTACCCCTCCCCTGTTCTTTCTCCCTCCTTTTCTCCCTCTTCCTAATGTGCCCTGTTTCTTTATTCATTCTTTGTCCCTTTTTTTACAATGTACATAGTGCTCAATGTACAAAAGTGCATAGTTCAATGTGCATAGTGTCAATAGTACGTACAATGTACATAGTGCTAACATAGCCGGAGTACGAACCTTCAGATCCATAGGTGACGTGGATATTTGTGAGTCGGTATTTTACATAGTACGCTGTAATTTATACGTTTGGGTCTATAACATAGAAAATGAGACGAGTTAATTGAGAAAAACGGGTTGAGGTGACCGTATACAGTGTTGGTATTGTCACTGCTGCTGCTGTAGCTGCTACTGTCACTGCTTCTTATATTGCTGCTACTGTTGCTGCTGCTGTTGCTACTGCTGTTGCTGCTGCTGTTGCTGCTGCTGTTGTTGCTGCTGCCGCTACTGTTACTTTATCATTTGTTTGATGTCAACAAATTACACTGGCGGACAGAGTGCAGAGCTAATACAATGCTATTTATTTTTCAACGATTTATTATTTATTTCAGGGCGGATACTTATTGGTTTTGAGAATGTACTTTACTCTCGTTCTCACTAATAATAATAATAATAATATATATATATATATATATATATATATATATATATATATACATATATATATATATATATATATATATATATATATATATATATATATATATCCTATCTCACTCAATTTCCACTCCATCAGCATTATTCACGAGTTATTCCTCTGTAACCCTGACAGTCCATCGACTTCCTAATCCCAGAAGTAGCGTCGGCCTCTCTTGTTAAACGCAAAGTCCCATTGGTATTTGAGGTTAACTTTAATACTCTTCACGTCCCTTTCAGAGCAGATCCAGGCGTTGTAGATCTTATCTGGTCTCTCTCTCTCTCTCACTCTCTCTCTCACTCTCTCTCTCACTCTCTATCTCTCTCTCTCTCTCTCTCTCTCTCTCTCTCTCTCTCTCTCTCTCTCTCTCTCTTTTACTGCCGTCATTTGTCATCGTCAGCATGTCATTGTAGTCATCTGTGTTAATCATTATTTTGCAATAGCATGATCGCGTAATCGTGTTCATTATCACCGTCTTTTTCACCGTAATTGCGAATTTCACTATTCCTTTCTCTATCACTAGCTCACTGTAATTACCACAAGCTAAAACATTAAATTTTATGATTAGTTTAACAATATTTATCAACTCTGAAATTATGCCAAATTTAACTCATTACGATCAATAAAGAATGTTCTTTTGACAGGAGCAAGTGCGTGATGACCAAACAATATCATTATATAATCGTGTATTGACACTACTTAATAATGATCCACGACTGACCGAAACGTCGTCGTTCCATCATTTTCTGATGTGTGGTTTGGTCATTATATCTTCGGCCACGTTATTGTGACTTATCACAAACAAGTGCGGCTTTTGACAGAAGTGGGAGGAAGTCTGTTTTGACAGATGCAGGAGCGTCCGTTTTGACAGGAGCACGAAGTGCAGCTGAGACGGCGCAGTAACGCTCTGGGAGTCTTTTCTGCCAAAAGCGCCTGGTATCTATTATTTAGACTGTGGGAGTGTGTCTTAAAGAGTGTGGACTACAGGTCTTTCCGTCTCTCTCTCTCTCTTTCTCTCTCTCTCTGTCGTTTCACCCACCGTCTTGTCACTGTATACATACAACCCATCTCTCATTCACCGTAATGACGTTGCGGTCACCCATGCGTTATTCACCCTATTGTCGTTGTACACAACATATTTCATGCGCTATTTTACCGTTTTTTGTCGTTGTACATCACAAAGTCTATCGAGTATTTACCGTGCTGTTACTGCATACTCGATAGCCTGTTTGCCATTCATTGTATTTCACTGCATACCACATGTGTTATTCACTCACATCCTGTCATTGTATTCCACATCGGGTATGTCCTATTAACCGTTTCTTTCGTCGCTTTATGCCACACAACAGGTGCATTATTCATCCTCCTGTTACTGTGTATGCCATCACCCTGGTCACCAGAATGTGTGCAGGAGAAAAATATCGATGGTATATATATATATATATATATATATATATATATATATATATATATATATATATATATATATATATATATATATATATGGATTCAGAAACCGTAATTTCTTTTATAGAGACTTTGTGTGGTTCCATGACATGATGTCTTTGCACCGATGGGCTTTTGTTTAGCTTCGTTTCGCTTCTGCAAGGGAAAAACACCTATTGAGATCAATCTTGTTCCTTATAACTATAAGGGTAATAAGTGTGTGCTCTGTTATTGCTGCTCTGCTATTGTTTGCAGGTATAGTGATGATGGTATTATGATTGTTGCTGTTGTTGCTGTACTAGTTGTTATTCAGGATTTCTGTTTCTCCGAGTCGTTGGTGTTATTATGATTCAATCGCAGATGGGATTGTAGCTCTAGGGCCTCAACCACGCAGTATCTGGTGCTATGTCAACTAATATTTAACTGTTGTATAGAGTCTTATTGAGCCTATTGTGTAAGTTTCCCCCTCACTCATTCATTTTCTCCTGTGTTTATCCTTTCTCTTCGTTTATTATCATTTCTCCTTTCACGTCACGCAACTCTTCTATGCCTATCTTTTAACAGTACATTTCCTTTCGCTCTTTCTCTTCCGTCCTCTAATTCCTCTTAAGTTCTCTCATTCCTTCCTCTCTCTCATTCTTCCCTCTCTCTCATTCCTCCCTCTCTCTTACTTTCATCTTGCTGTTCAAACGCTCGTAGATCCCAATGGAGTTAATTCCACTCGTATTTACTGTAGCAAGTGGGAGCACTTGCTTCCTCGGTGGCTGCCACGTTGGCTTCTCGTTCGTTGCTTTTTCTAACATAAACTCTTTAGCTCCATCCAGCTCTTTCTCATGGACTTTCTCTTTTCATCGTCTTTACCTCTTCTTCTATTCAGTATCTGCTCATTTTATCCCCTTTCTTGTATCTTCCTTTTCCTAGTTTCTTCTCTCAATCTTCAGTATCTCCTGCCTTTTCTCTTTTCAGTAGCTCCCTCTCTTCGAGACCTTCTTTCTCTGTCCAGTATCTCGTTTCCTCTATCTCTCCAGTTTCTCCAGTAATCTCCCTCCTTCTCTTTTCAGTCTCTCTTCGAACTAAGTTACGACGGCAAGGGTGAGTTAGTTAATACCCTGAGAGAATTTGCACTAACTTGGAGCGCCGCCGTCTGCCACTTGTGCTGAATTACGACAGTTGTGGAGAGTAAAAGTGCCCTGATGCTATATATTTACACCCGCGATTTAAATTGATAAATCTAGGATTTACACCCACGAATGTGGTTCATGATGGTTGGAAAAATCGTGGATATTGTTGATTACTGATTGAGAGAGACACACAGAGAGAGAGAGAGAGAGAGAGAGAGAGAGAGAGAGAGAGAGAGAGAGAGAGAGAGAGTGAGTTTGAGATTTTGAAAGTCTACATGAAAGGTGAAATATAATTCGTGTTAAAGAAGGAAGAACCATTTGGAAAATTTTCCAATAAATTTAATGCCCTCTCTGATGATTAAATTCAATATTTTTTAATACTGCTGCAATTACTATAATGAGAAGTAGTGCCAGGTGAAACTCTGTTACTAGAGATTAAGGTGATGATGATGGTGATGACTGTAATGTTGGTAATGACTATAATGATTTTTGATGATTAAAATGAACAATATATATGATATTTGCTTAAATTATCACCTCTGTTCCCCAGTGATTAGTACAAAATAAAAACACAGTTCCAACACTTATGTCCAAGAGAGTTTAAATACAAGTTCTTAAAACAACGCTTTTAACAAATGAACATAAGATAGATAATAGCAAACATTACAGTCCAGAGCCGAAATGAAAAATAAATTAACACACAAATGTAGTGTAAAAACAGACCTCCCCTCCCAAAAAATAGGTTAATTCTTGTTATAGGAGAGAGTGAAATCACAAAAATTGTAATAAAATATAATCCCTTCGTGCTTCAGTAAGCATTATGTCAAACAATAAAGACCTTTTCGTCGTTGCTCCTGATACATCAGCTCCATAATATATATATATATATATATATATATATATATATATATATATATATATATTATATATATATATATTTTTATACCCGCGTTTTGGGTGAGGTGATATGTTACAACAGTTTTTAATGAGGTGAACAAAACTTTCAACAAAGGACAGAACACGAAAACAATGGATATTAACTGGATATTAACTGGGTAAATTGAAGGTATGAATGGAAGTAACTGCGGAAGGGCCTATTGGCCCATATTTCTTGATGCTTCTATATTGGAGCGGGGTCTTGAAGTGGGTAGAATATAGTTGTGCATTAATTGACTGTTGATTGCTGGTGTTGACTTCTTGATGTGTAGTGCCTCGCAGATGTCAAGCCGCCTGCTATCGCTGTACCTATCGATGATTTCTGTGTTATTTGTTAAGATTTCTCTGGTGATGGTTTGGTTGTGGGAAGAGAGTATATGTTCCTTAATGGAGCCCTGTTGCTTATGCATCGTTAAACGCCTGGAAAGAGATGTTGTTGTCTTGCCTATATACTGAGTTTTTTGGGGCTTACAGTCCCCAAGTGGACATTTAAAGGCATAGACGACGTTTGTCTCTTTTAGGCGTTCTGCTCCGTGTCTGGAGAGTTTTTCATTAGTAGGCTGGCTGTTTTTTTGGTTTTATAGTAAATCGTTAGTTGTATCTTCTGATTTTTGTCTGTAGGGATAACATTTCTATTAACAATATCTTTCAGGACCCTTTCCTCCGTTTTATGAGCGGTGGAGAAGAAGTTCCTGTAAAATAGTCTAATAGGGGTATAGGTGTTGTATTAGTTGTTTCTTCAGAGGTTGCATGGCGTTTTACTTTCCTTCTTATGATGTCTTCGATGAAACCATTGGAGAAGCCGTTGTTGACTAGGACCTGCCTTACCCTACAGAGTTCTTCGTCGACTTGCTTCCATTCTGAGCTGTGGCTGAGAGCACGGTCGACATAAGCGTTAACAACACTCCTCTTGTACCTATCTGGGCAGTCACTGTTGGCATTTAGGCACATTCCTATGTTTGTTTCCTTAGTGTAGACTGCAGTGTGGAAACCTCCGCTCCTTTCCATGACTGTTACATCTAGAAAGGGCAGCTTCCCATCCTTCTCCATCTCGTAAGTGAAACGTAACACAGAATTCTGCTCAAACGCTTCTTTCAGCTCCTGCAGATGTCTGACATCAGGTACCTGTGTAAAAATGTCGTCAACATACCTGCAGTATATGGCCGGTTTCAAGTTTAAGTCGACTAAGACTTTTTCCTCGATAGTACCCATGTAGAAGTTTGCAAACAGGACGCCTAGGGGAGAACCCATGGCGACCCCATCTACTTGCTTATACATGTGCCCATCCGGGCTCAAGAAGGGTGCCTCCTTAGTACAAGCTTGGAGTAGTTTCCTCAGGATATTTTCTGGCATGTCAAGGGGAGTACAGGCCGGGTCTCGATACACTCGGTCCACTATCATCCCGATTGTTTCATCCACAGGTACGTTGGTGAACAGTGATTCTACGTCCAACGAGGCTCTTATCCCTGTAGCCCGTGTTCCCCGCAGTAAGTCAACAATTCCTTCGGGGATTTCAGGCTGAAGTTGCAAGGGACATAAGGAGTCNTATATATATATATTGTCGTGTGGCCAAAGTTCTCTGTTACACACCGAGTTCTTTCAAACGACACAGGCAAGATAATGTTCGAACAGTCTTTTCAGAGCTTTTCACACGAGGACATTTTTGTTCTTCTCTGGAGTGTGGCGCCTGTTGCGTGTTTTGGGGTGATCCATCTTCCCGCTTAAGTTCTTAAGGTGTTGTTTGTCATACTTTGACATTGATGGTATTTTAACAAGCTCTCCGTGTTTCCCAAGTCGTTATCGCCTGTTAAGACGTGTCTTTTGAAAAGCAGGTTTGACATCTCGTGAATTTTAATTGAGCTGTATGTCAGTAACGTCTTATAGATGTGTTTTGTTTGGGTTTTTCTTAAGGTGGTTGAGGGTGTTTTATATAAGGATTTATTTGCAAGTTCCCAAGGTTTGTATGTCTCGTCAGTGTTTAACGATTTAGCTCGGTTTTAACTGAAGGAATATGCAAAGCTTGAATAAACGAGCATCTGATTGTCATACCCAGTACATCTGAATTAAAGAACATATATCAGTGCCATTGCTATGAAATTCTCTCTCTCTCACACTCTCTCTCTCTCTCTGTTTCTGACCAACACAATCTCCTCAACCATCTTCACAGCATATGTTACAAGCACAGACAAGCTCAGTGATCAACCCCGATACCATCCTACAGCATCCGGGCAGCCCAACCCCCACAACCTCCGCACATGTCTTATTACCAGCACCGGAGTTATAAAACACATTAAGGTAGTGATGATGCTGGGGTGAGATATCAATGATCATTTAATGTGGAGTGATGACGAATGGGCTCTGTTGAATTAATGAGTATTTCTTCCGATTTCTTTAGTATTTTTGTAGGTATTTAGTGAAGGAGGGAAGGAGCAAAGGAGAGGAAGCGAAGAAGTGTGGAGAGTAGGGGAAAATGAGAGCAAGATAGTGTGAGAGGGGGGCAAGAATGCGTAGGAGAGAGCGATGGCGGTTGGGAATACGAAGTAATGTGTAAAAGAAGAAAGAAGAGAGGGGGGTGACATGAATAGTACTTGAGAGAGGAACGTGAAAGAGAGAAATAGAGAGAGAGAGAGAGAGAGAGAGAGAGAACAGAGAGAGAGAGAGAGAGAGAGAGAGAGAGAGAGAGAGAGAGAGAGAGAGAGAGAGAGAGAGAGAGAGAGCAATAGAGAGAGTGAGTTTTTACATTATTGCTGAATATCGTCCCAGTACTACTGAATTTCATCAAAATTACTGATCTTTCTATTGATTTTCATTCAAAAAAAGAATAATTGACAGTTACTCAACTTTTAGTAATGCTATCAGAGACAGCTGCAAGAAACAGCACGTGGACAAGCACCTATTCAACCGCCTTCTAAATCTCTAGAGCTTAAAATGCTTAATTGTTTCCTCAATAATCACAAAGCCAAGTCAATCACTGAAACTAATCTTGTAATCCTACTCTCACATCAGCACGCAAAGAGACATCTTTCCTAAACATTAATCCCAAAATCCCTCTTCCCTGCTGCTGTTATTGGCATTCTAAGAATTTTAAGCATTTAATCCTATCCGTAAATTTCGTTGACTGCCTTGACTATAGTCACGCCAGTGACTATATCAGGGGTGTATATCTAAAGACTTGAGTTGTCCTTATTGTTGTATTATTAATGCTGTTGTATTATTAACGAACAATCCAGTTCGATGGACTGTTCTTAAGCAAAGAATAAGCGAGAAGATGGGGACGGAAGTGAACTATTAGGAGAAAGCACCAAGTCATTACGTATATATATATATATATATATATATATATATATATATATATATATATATATATATATATATATCACTTGGAAGGGATCAGGATAAGGATTTGGGATGGAATGGTACCTAACCACCTGGACGGTCGGGGTTTGAACGGGAAAATCCATTTTCTCTTTCGTTTTCGTTCGGACTCGTTTTCTCAAACTTTCTCAAACTCTCTCAAATATTTTCTGCATAATCTACATAGTAAACTCTCTCAAGTTTCTTAATGGATTACATAATAACACGAGCACAAAGAGAAACAAAAACAAGAATCACAAACCCAAAATTTTCAAATTTCAAACCGGCTTTAAAAATAGTAAAATGTCACTTTTTTTTCATTGTGGTATCTGAATGTAATATAATCTTTAATATTTGTTGTTTAGAATTCGTCCCTAAAGTACAGTTTGTTTAAAAAAAAATATTTTTTAGTCTAAATTTGGCGAATACAAATTATAAGTGCGTGTTACATTTTTATTTTTACATTAAACTATACTCTAAATACGGATTATACAAAAGCAAATATTGAAGATTATATTGCATTTTGATACCACAATGAAAAACAAACAACATATGCAGCATTTCACTATTTTTAAAGCTGGCTTGAAATTTGCAAATTTTGTGTTTGTAAATTTGTTTTTCACTTTTGTGCTCATGTTACGATGTTAATCTATTGGGAAAAGTTAGAGCATTTACCATGTAAATCATGCAGAAAAAAATGAGAGTTTGAGGAAGTTTGAGAAAAAGAGTTCCCGCCCTCTGAAGCGAGACCGTCGCTCAAAAAAAAAAAAAAAATTATCAAACTGGATCTTTATTGACTTTTTGTTAACAATAAACCTGGTAAAGTTACTGTCTTCGTCTGGGTGTGAATCGTTTTCTCTACATTCACGAGAGGTGTGTGTGTGTACATACCCTGATTTCTCTATTGGAACTATTCGAATCCCTTTTGGTAAGAATGATTCTGCCTTGACTATATCTACCAATCAGTGACACCTGATCATGCGACTTTTTCATGTTCTTGCTTATCTTAATTCATTCGACCGCCCATCAATACTTAGTCAAGCCTAAGATATCCTTCATCTGAGTTGGTATATAAGGACAAGGAATTCGGATATGAGAACAGGATAGGAGGCGGGATAAAACGACAGAATAGGAAGTGGGATTTGGTAATGGAGTGACGAACGGAACTCAACCACTTGGACTATAGGAGATCGAACTCCGACCCTTCAAAACACACACGGCCATAGCTCTACCGCCGCAGTTTACATAAGGGAGCCTATCAATCATAGTCGCCGAATCTCTCCTGACGCCAGCAAACGGAATTTCAGGTCAAGAGGAAAATCGTAGTTTGTGTATTTGAAACGAAGATCGATATATACAACAACATCATAAGGCTCGTCGTGACAGGCTGCCACAACCTGATGTATTTTTCCTCAAACAAAATAAACATACGCATTGCGCCCTTCTGGGCTCTCTGTCAACGTGTCGTCAGAGGCAGAATTCAGCCCAAGTTCAACTCTATCTATAATCCATAAGCAGTATTGGTACACGCTGCGAGCATCCCTAAATTCGCACGAGAAGAATTTCCTTTGGGTCGTATCCACAAAAACTGGAATTTTCTTGAAAATACAACCTAATATTTTGTTTTTGGTGATATCAATTAGAGAGTGTGGGGTAACCGGCGTGGCTCGGGTGATGCGAGGGACACATCTTCCCTACACACGCTATCTTCGTCACTACAATCATCTTCACTACTCACAATTATCTGAGATGTACACTATCTGAGCTCTCCGGGCGCCTCCAGGTCCCCCCTTCTCCCTCAGATCTACATCACCACAAACCTTTGTTCTTTCCTTGTCTCCTTAACATTTTCCCTCTTCTTCATACCTTCCCTGCCCTACACTACTGCCCTTCACTTCATTCACCTCCCTTGCCTTTACGTTCCCTCGCCCTTCACCCCTATCCTCTGCCCTTGCCTTCACACTTTCCTGCCCTTCCCACCTTCCCTGCCCTCACCACCTTCCTGCCCTTCACCTACCTTTCCTGCCCTTCACCTACCTTCCCTGCCCTTCACGTCATGTCCCTTCAACTTACGCCATACTCCTGCCCTTCACCACCTTCCTGCCCTTCATCACCTTCCCTCGCCCTTACACCACCTTCCTGCCCTTCACCACCTCCCTGCCCTTCACCACCTTCCCTGCCCTTCACCACATTTCCCTGCCCTTCACCACCTACCTGTCCCTCCCAACCACCTTCCCCCCCTTCTTCTACCCTTCCCTCCCTCACCACCTTCCCCTGCCCTTCACCACCTTCCCTGACCTTCATTCACACTTCCCTGCCCTTCACCACCTATCCCTGCCCTTCACCACCTTCCCTGCCCTCTACCACCTTCCTGCCTTCACCACCTTCCCTCCCCTTCACCAACCTTCCCTGCCCTTCACCACCTTTCTCTGGGATTGTATAGGAAGTTAGGCCTGGGTTATGTTAGGGTAGATAAGGGTCAGGTCAGGCACTGGTTAGGTATTGGTTATATTACAATGCAGTTATTTATACCTTGGTGAAAGGTGCTTGCTACTAATAGAGTCAAACACCAATTTTAACAGCCTACTTAAACGTTATCCACAGTCGATCTACCCCTTCTATATCTACTTGAAATAGATTTGGACCATTTGTTTTGTGATGCGAAGTACCATTCATTGTAATAAACATATTGAATCAGTTCCAAATTCCTGTTAGAGAAATGAATTACTTCATTTGTTTTTTTGTGCTTTGTTCACATTTATTATCCCACTCTCTGGCTTTCCTTGCTGGCTCTATGGTCCATGGCTCGAACTCTCGCCAGTTATTGCAGGCTTCATGTATTTCCATTCTTCAGACCTGGATATTCTTGGAAGCTCATCGTCGACTCGACTTTACCCATCTTGCATCCGGCATCCATCACTGATTGGCACCTGAGTCAGTTTCGGTGCTCTTGTGTTCCTCACTTTGGTGCTCTGGTTCTCACTTTGGTGCTCTGTGTCTCACTTTGGTGCTCGTGTATCCACTTTGGTGCTCTGTGTCTCACTTTGGTGCTCTGTTTCTCACTTTGGTGCTGTGTTCTCACTTTGATGGTCTCCTTGTTTAGGTTGCTCTGTGTTTCTCACTTTGGTGGCTCGTTGTTTCGCACTTTGGTGCTCTGTGTTCTCACTTTGATGCTCTGTGTTCTCACTGTTAATGATGCTCTGGGTTCTCACTTTGAGCTCTGTGTTCTCACTTTGTACTGCTCTGTGTTCTCACTATTGGATGCTCCTGTTCCTGTGCTCTTGTCACTTTGGTGCTCTGTGTTCTCACTTTGGTGCTCTGTGTTCTCACTTTGATGCTCTGTGTTCTCACTTTGATGTTCTCTGTGTTCTCACTTTGCGTGTTCTCCTGTTGATTCTTCACTTTGGTGCTCTGTGTTACTCACTTTGGTGCTCCCTTTGCTGTTCTCACTTCAACCTTTGCCCCCGGCGCCGCCTCATCCATCTTATCCATATTCTGTCCAAATTTATTGCCGTATTGCATAAATACAGATTATAAACAAAAACTTTCCCTCTTTCGGGACCCTGCGTTCCATTGCCATCTGTTGAGGAA
>WNGS01158745.1:13816158-13831639 GCA_020271785.1 Procambarus virginalis | reverse complement strand
TGTGGTGTGTGTGTGGTGTTGTGTGTGTGTGTGTGTGTGTGAGGGGGGTGGTGTGTGTGGGTGTGTGTGTGTATGGTGTGTGTGTACTCACATAATTGTACTTACATAATTGTGCTTGCGGGATTGGAGCTCTGGTCTTTGGTCCCGCCACTCAACCATCAATCAAAGGTGTACAGGTTCCTGATCCTATTAGGCTCTATCATATCTACACTTGAAACTGTGTATAGAATCAGCCTCCACCACATCACTTCCTAATGCATTCCTTTGTCAACCACTCTGACACTAAAAAGTTCTTTCAAATATCTCTGTGGCTCATTTGAGCACTCAGTTTCCACCTGTGTCCCCTAGTGCGTGTGTCCTTTGTGTTAAATAGCCTGTCTTTATCTACCCTATCAATTTCCTTGAGAATCTTGAATGTGGTGATCATGTCCCCCCTAGCTCTTCTGTCTTCCTGCGAAGTGAGGTTTAATTCCCGTAGCCTCTCCTAGTAGCTCATACCTCTTAGCTCGGGCACTAGTCTGGTGGCAAACCATTTGAACCTTTTCCAGTTTGGTCTTATCCTTGACTAGATATGGACTCCATGCTGGGGCTGCATACTCCAGGATTAGCCTGCCATATGTGGTATACAAAGTTCTAAATGATTCCTTACACAAGTTTCTAATGTCGTTCTTATGTGGCCAGCCTGGCATATGCCGCTGATGTTATCCTCTTGATATGGGCTGCAGGGGACAGGTCTGGCGTGATGTCAACCCCAAGTCTTTTTCTCTCTCTAACTCATGAAGAATTTCATCTCCCAGATGATACCTAGAATCTGGCCTCCTGCTCCCTACGCCTATCTTCATTCATTATATTTGCTTGGGTTAAACTCTAGCAACCATTTGTTCGACCATTCCTTCAGCTTATCTAGGTCTTCTAGAAGCCTTAAGCAGTCCTCCTCTGTCTTAATCCTTCTCATAATTTTGGCGTCGTCAGCAAACATTGAGAGAAATGAATCTATACCCTTCGGGAGATCATGTACATATTTCAGAAACAAGATAAGACCTAATACAGAGCCCTGTGGGACTCCACTGGTGACTTTACGCCAATCCGAGGTCTCACCTCTCACCGTAACTCTCTGCTTCCTATTGCTTAGGTACTCCCTTATCCACTAGGAGCACCTTACCAGCTACACCAGCCCGTCTCTCCAGCTTATGTACCAGCCTCTTATGCGGTACTTAAGGCTTTCCGACAATCCAAGAAATTCAATCCGCCCATCCTACTCTTTCTTGCTTAATCTTTGTCACGTTTGTGTGTGTGTGTGTGTGTGTGTGTGTGTGTGTGTGTGTGTGTGTGTGTGTGTGTGTGTGTGTATGTGTGTGTATTCACCTAATTGTGCTTGCGGGGGATGAGCTCTGCTCTTTCGACCCGCCTCTCAACTGTCAATCAATCAATATATTTTTTTCACACACTCACACACCCAAGGAAGCAGCCCGTAACAGTTGTCTAACTCCCAGGTACCTATTTAGCGCTAGGTAACAGGTTCATCAGGGTAAAGAAACTGTGCCCATTGTTTCCGCCATCGCAGGGATGGAACCCCGGTCCTTAGGATAACGAGTCAAAAGCGTGTCTCCACTCAGTCACAGGCCCATGTGTGTGTGTGTGTGTAATGTTGTTGTGTTGGTGTTGTTATTGTCATTTGCACATGATGCAGGTGCAAATTCAACATTCACAAGTGGAATGCACTGCAAGGTGGAGTTGTAAAATCCCCACCATCGCCATTTTTTGGCCATATTCCCCAAAAAATCGGATTAAGAATAGTTAAAAAATAACGAATGAGGTACACCGAGGCTAGTAGATGGGGCTTAAAGAGCTAGACCTCACTTTTCCCGTTGTAAAAGTTAGGCAAATACTGATAGGTAAGCAAACAATTTTCAAGAAAAAAATATTTAAAACGGAAAATACATCGACTTAAAGTTAATATACAGAGCTCTGTCTTATAGAGCGAACGCACTCAAAGAAAAATCTTGGAACACAAAGACTGATGTGTTTGTGTTCCAAGATCTTCCAGGAGAGTTGATAACAATATTGAATTTTAAATTGATAAAATCATAGATATAATATTCCGCGGAATATATCAGGTAGTGATACAAATGTGAAATGAAGGAGAAGATGTTGCACTGATGGTCAAGAGAACCTGGATATTTGAAGATCATGCTTCGTAGAAGACAGTCGATAACAACGCCACTGACATATCAGTGAAATGTGAAAATATGGTTTTCTGACAACTCTGTGTCCCAGAGAGAACTAGTGAATGGCAGTACGAGAATGGCATAGAATAAATCATTAAGGACCAGCCTAAGCTGTCCTGTGACATCAAGAAAGAACTGTCAATCACCCACGACTACTACCTGTGTCGAGCAATGATAATTGAAGGGAAGATTACTGAGTCCACTCGACTGGGTAACACCTAACCTCACCTTATGTAATAGTGAATATAAACCGTAACATTTGCTAATTTACACCACTTTCCCTACCTCTTAAGATTTAGAAGAGAGCATCAGCGAAACGCGTTTTTCGGCGACATACAACAATCCTCAAATATTAATAAAATTAGTTTTTGATAGTTAATTTTTCAACTTCCTTTTCAAGTGAAGAAAACATAAGTAAACAGAAAATATTCGTGCTAGAATCATTGATGAAAGAGTACCCATTGTGTCATATTCAATGAGTACCCTTGGTTTAATTCCTGCAAGAAAGCCTACGTTTCATATATATTCTTTATGATAATGATTTAAAAAGGTGGTACGTTTTCCATACATTTGAATTCCGGAAGGATTCGAACCCAGACAGCTAGGAGACATATGCACCTTGGTGTACCTGGTACCTTAACCATCGGGTACTTTGGCGTACCAGACACGCTTGAACGTACGATAACGGTACGTACGATAGGATACGATAACCCTTGACGTACAAGGTACGCCAAGGTGCATCGTGCTCCTGGCTGTCTAGGTTGGAATCCTTCTGGGGTGTGCACTTTATATATATATATATATATATATATATATATATATATATATATATATATATATATATATATATATATATATATTGGTTAGTAAATATTGTAATTTATAAACACACTCTTTGTAAACGGAATTGCAGTCGAGGTAAATTCACGAACGAAAATACCACCACCCAAATAATCGCTTTAATCCCGAATGACACTAAATTTATTCCCGTTACCATAAACGGCTATTTCAGCCTCTCATCAACATTACTAAGTTAGATTACGTTCAGCGAGCAAATTTCAACCATTTCGACCCAGTCACGAGAGCCAAAGTTACACCCTCCGGTACTTGCTGAGTCCCACCCTGATCTCACTAAGTAAAGTGGCACTCTCTGACACTTGTTGACTCCCACCCCGGTCCCACGACGCTAAGTGGCACCCTGTGGCACTTACTGGGCGTCCGTTCCTACCAGCACGTGACTAATATAATGGCAGGGAGCTCTGTGTATTTGCCTGAGTAATGAGCTCCCTGGTGTGTGTCGCGCCTAGGAGAAGTCGATAGTGTATGCACTTACAACGCTCCCACGCTAAATCTATTAGTCAATCACGCGTGGGCTACAGCTACGGTGGAAGGCACTTACATGTGTAAACATGAACGTATGTATGAATGAATATACATACATGCACATACACACACACATTGTGTGTGTGTGTGTGTATGTGTACTCACCTAGTTGGGTGAGTACACACACATACACACACACACACACACACACACACGCGCACACACACACACACACACACACACACACACACACACACAACACACACACACGCACACACAACGCACGCACACACACACACACACACACACACACACACACACACACACACATATATATTCACAATTGTTTTTAATTAATAAAATAGTCATTATTTTGCTAGACGCTGTGTCTGACGCGGAACTGCAAAATACAAATTATTAAATTCAATTTATATAATAATAACACTCATCCATTATTTGTATAATTTGCAAAGCAATATTTAACAATAAGGATCAACATTCTCCGAAAGATATCGAGAGCAGCGTCACTACCACTGAAAAGATCAGCCGGATGAGAGAGAGAGAGAGAGAGAGAGAGAGAGAGAGAGAGAGAGAGAGAGAGAGAGAGAGAGAGAGAGAGAGAGAGAGAGAGAGAGAGAAATCTCATGAATTGGTAGGAGAAAAAGTGAAAAGAAACATGCTATAAATATACAGCTACCCTACCCAGGATAGCCCCAGAGAAGCGACATCAATGGGATAGTGACAATATCCCCTCTTTTAGTTCAAATATTGTCTCGAAACAGGGAGGAGGAAGAAGATCCAGCCCTCGATACTCATGTCAACAAACCTTTGAGTAAAGAGGGGGCAGCCTTGTCAAGAATGCTGATGTTGGGCAAACATCTATGCTCGCGTATCAAGTATTTTGCTGTGCAAACAACGCCTCGTATCCCCATCAAAATATGCTACTGTACTCAAAACATGCTGAGCATACTTCTTCGTACCCCACATCAAACATGCTTGATACTTGTACATGCCTATCCGTGTCAAATAAGCAGCTGGAAACGAATGTCAGCACAAGTGTAACACTGCAAGAATTGAAAACAAAACATGTGTGTCGATACGCTAACGCGAATGTCAACGACTTTCTCTTCATATATGAATGCGTTGGCGTATCTAGTCATGGTTAATTGTGTCTGGCAAGCTATCAGTGGCAACCTGATAACGGTACAATATAGGCCAAAACGTTACGAAGACTGAAGATTGATTGTATTTTGCAGATTGTATTAATTTTAAGTTTTTTTTACACATTTCTTCTCATATTATGGCTGGAAACCACATTGACGTTATATATTATAGTATTAGAACAGTTTAAATCAAACTAAAATTATTTTAACGTGATGAATATAGCAATTTAAAGTATTTCCGAAACCTAGAAAAACAAACAAAACTTAAAGTTCATTCAGAACTTTGAAATTCAATATTCGAATCTCATTGATCAAACTCCTGATCAATTTTATTTAAGATTTTCTACATTCAGGTCATTTAAAGAAACTGCAAAATTGATAGTGAGAAGGTAGTGTAATATATGTGAACCTGAATTTGGAAAAATTTCATTGGATTTTGAAAACCTTGAAATTCAACTTATTTCTTTTAAAAGCAGCTCACTTGGGAAGCAAAAAATTGTCCGAATTAGCTGAGCTGGAAAATATTGGAAAAAATTGGTCAGTGACTGGATTAACGACGAAAACTACAGAAAATTGGGTTATGAAACTCTGGAATTCAATTCCTGTAACTTTTGACTTCCTAAAAAATCTCGCAATGGCAGTATTAACAATATTTTCATCGACATATTCATGCGTGTCATTGTTTTGAGTGTTAGCTCAAAAGCTCTAAAACAACCATATACAAGCCTGATATAAAATATATCATTGTTGGTATAGCAGCAAATGTCTCACTGAGAGTAAAATAACATTTTCCTATGTTTTATTTCTGTATGTTTTATAATATAAACCAAAGCTCATAATTTCTCGTTCACCATTCTTGTTGCTTATATAGAACTATGTATTAATTATATTATTTTTCAATTGTGTTAAAATCATTATCAATCAATTTTAAACAGACTTTCAGAAAGTTTTCATTTATTTAACTCTCTCTCTTCCTTCTGTTAACAGTAAAACAACACATTTACACGTAAATAAACAACAGAGCAGCGTTTCCCTTAAATAAATGTGATTATTATTGTTACTAATTCTTTAATCTTACTTTATTTGAATTATAAGTTACTAATCAATATCTACAAGAATATCTATTTGTCTATTTATTAGAGGTTGGGGTCTAGGCCTCTACAACTTTGCATTGTGATCTGCGATTATAAGCCGAGCGTCATACGGTTGTTAGAGTCGATCCCCATTCCTCAATCAAAGAAGAATCGGCTACTATTCCGAATTATAGAGATTCCTAAGAAATATGAAAAGTGGGTTTAATGGTCCATTGAGTGTTAAAATAGATTTAGATTTTACGGTTGTTTTCGACGCTGATTTTAGCGTCGAAAAGGTTTTCTGAATGTTAATTGAGAATCGTTTGCTACTGGGAGAGAAAACAAGAAGAACGGAACGAGGAAGAGAGAAAGGGAGGTAGCTACGATAGGAGAGAGAATGGAAGGGTAGGAGAGACGCAGAGAGAAATGGAGCAAGACAGATAGACAGAAGGGAGGGAGGGATGGGGGGAGAGAGCTTGAGAGAACATATGCCTCTCTATCACAATTACACATCACCAAAAAATCTCCATCACGTCTCTACCACCTTTCCTTTTATCCATTCTTGATTTCTCCCTTCATGTCAAACACTGTCATGTTGTCTGAAATTGACAACGGACTCAACAGAGTTCTTGGAACTAGAACCATAACATTTATTAAGCTATTTATTAGCAAGCCTTTGCTACTTCTTCTCTCTCTCTCTCTTTCCAGAGCACTGTTGAGTGTTTTGTAATACACATAGAACAGGTGTTCTAGCGGTTAATATTCACTGTCTACAAAGAAGCGTCGTAGAGATCAAAGGCGTTTCTGCAGATGTTACTGATCGTTTCCTTCAATCTCTTAACACATTTTGTGTCTATTCTCTGACACCGATTGATCTGAACGATGCTGCTAATCACCATCAAATCAACAATCAATAAAACACGAACGTTATAAAGCTGAATAAACAGCTTTAATTAGATTGACCAGGAACCAACTGATCAGATCTGGGTCGGTCTTTGAGATGTCAATGATTCCTATTTCTCACTTCAAGTCTGTTACCAGTAGTTTCAAATCTATAGTTTAACCACATACCCCTAAACTCGCCTCCAAGGTATTTGAGAGTACAGTTCCACTTCATGAACTTGGTCTCCACCTTGTTTAGTACACCTAGTATAGAGCAACAGGGAAGGCTGATTCATGGTGTACTCTAATGGGCTTGAGGCAGAGAGTAATGGCTGGTATACGAGACTCCAGAGATTACTCAACATGCCTGAATGAGAGAGAGATAGATAGATAGATAGAGAGAGAGTGAGACAGAGAGAAAGAGAGAGAGAGAGAGAGAGAGAGAGAGAGAGAGAGAGAGAGAGAGAGAGAGAGAGAGAGAGAGAGAGAGAGAGAGAGAGAGAGAGATGGTAAGGAGTGGAGGGAGAGAGATGAAGAGAAATTACATTTCAATTTTTAAGCAAAGCATATATTATTAATTAATTTTGTAAAATATTCTGGCATGAGGGGGACCGAATAATACCTTACTCGATTACCTGCGATCTAAAACAGATTAATGCTGCAACATTCTTTAAAAATATATTTATGCGTTTGTAATATTATTCTGTCATTACTTTTAATACACATATTCTAATTAGCAGCTTATGACTACAAGATAGTACCCGAGGCCTGGTCGACGACCGGCCGCGGGGACGCTAAGCCCCGGAAGCACCTCAAGGTAAGGTGGCGGAGTGGTTAGACACTCGCCCGGCGCTTCGCGAGAGCTTTGGCCTAGGTTTGTATCCTGGCCGGGGAGGATTTACTTCGATTCCAATCCTTAACTGTGGCCTCTGCTCACCCAGCAGGGAATGGGTACCTAGTTATTAAACGATTTGGCGGATCGTATTCCAGGGAAAATTAAGATTAAGGAGTTGCCCAAAACCCTACGTGCTAGTTGCTTTACAAGAACGTATGAATTCTTGAATATGTAAATAAAAAAAATCATATATATTTATATATATTAAAAGGAATGCAGAATAAACCATATTATCAGACATAATGGCAATATATAATTGTTTCAGAAATATTTTGCTCCGAGATGCATTCACGGTTAACAAAATTTCAAATTTAATAATTCGAACACACAAAGTGACATCCATTAACTCATTACCCCATTTTAAATCTGATTAATGCTTGCTCCAAAATTTTAAAAGAAATATTTAAGCCTATTATTTGGTAATAACAGTGAAACCTTCACAATCTAGGTAATGGTATATATGCGAAAAAAGTCAATGGAAAACACTCAGTAGTTAGTAATATCGCTTTAAGAGCTTTATACAACAACTATTTCAGCTATTAAGCTGCCACCAGGTAATGCTTTTAACTCACGTATTGTATTTTATCCTTCATTATGCTGTATTTTTTGTACTCTGTTAGTAATATGCTTTTACACGCTCTCAACGCTGTTTGTAATATAATTGTTCTCTCTATACACCGTGAGCAATATATAATGAAAGTAATGCTTTAAATGCACTATATGTGATGTTTCTGTACCTTGAGCACACTATATGTGATGTTTCTGTTCCTTGAGCACACTATATGTGATGTTTCTGTACCTTGAGCACACTATATGTGATGTTTCTGTACCTTGAGCACACTATATGTGATGTTTCTGTACCTTGAGCACACTAGATGTGATGTTTCTGTACCTTGAACACACTATATGTGATGTTTCTGTTCCTTGAGCACACTATATGTGATGTTTCTGTTCCTTGAGCACACTATATGTGATATTGCTGTACCTTGAGCACACTAGATGTGATGTTTTGTACCTTGAGCACACTAGATGTGATGTTTCTGTTCCTTGAGCACACTATATGTGACATTGCTGTACCTTGAGCACACTAGATGTGATGTTTTGTACCTTGAGCACACTATATGTGATGTTTCTGTTCCTTGAGCACACTATATGTGATGTTTCTGTACCTTGAGCACACTATATGTGATGTTTCTGTTCCTTGAGCACACTAGATGTGATGTTTCTGTACCTTGAGCACACTATATGTGATGTTTCTGTTCCTTGAGCACACTATATGTGACATTGCTGTACCTTGAGCACACTAGATGTGATGTTTTGTAATTGAGCACACTATACGTGATATTGCTCTGCCTTGAGCACACTATATGATGTTCCTTTACCTTAAGTAATGTATTTACTTTGTCGTTGTCGGCTGGAGCAGAAAGTTTTGTGCAAAACTTATGTTTTGTCTTGGTCTAGAGGATGGTCAATTTAACCTATGTGTTAGTTGAGTGTTGACAGTTAGATGAGAGTGTTTGATATGTAGTCCCTGGGTTATGTATAATAGTCTATCGTCGTAGTATTTGTCGATTGTTTTGGTGTGAATGTTGACATCAATATCGTTTTACCTTACTTCACCTCATAATACATGGGGGTATATATTAAAAAAACATGAATTATGAGTGTTACAATATTAATCGACCTCGAATTCTCCTTAATTTATATATTTAATCTGTATTAAAGCAGATTCACTAATGTTCCAAATGAAAATGATTTTAGAATTCGTTATTGAAGACGCCCTCTCCAATAAATTTGGTGAGAATTCTCTGATAAATGAACAAAGCATTAGCCAATTGGCCGGGTCTTACAGAATATTTAGCTTGCGAAATTCAAAATTTCAAATCTTTGGATGTTTGCCCTACATAGAACCTATTACAGCCTTTACAAGGTATTTTGTAAATGACACAATTATCACTACGAGGACCGCTTCTAATAATTGATGTCTTAATCATTCCTTCGTGGTCTGACATTGCCATATTATATATATATATATATATATATATATATATATATATATATATATATATATATATAATATATATATATATATAGAGTTATTTACTTAAGTCCACTGTGTTTTGATATACGAGGACAACCAAAAAATGTCCACACCATGAAATGAGTTTTAGCCCTAAGTTCCATAAAGCGTTAAAAGATGAGCGAAAGTTTAATAGAACGGCAAATGAGAAAAAAAAACAGAAAATTGGTGGAAAATTGAAAGTTCAAACAAATATATTTGACAACAAGGAAAGACCCAGAAGGACTAGGAAAGGCTCACTTGGCTGCTGGTTGGTTAGTTAATACAAGAATAATTTTGGTCCAGACCGAAACCTGGACACGGTTTCAGTCTGTCGTGGACACGGTTTGATTTGACGGACCAAAAACGTTTCGGTCCTTTTCATTGCTTTTATTTTCTAATGTATGGGTCCAGACCGGACCGAAAAGTCGTCAAATCATATATTTTGTCTCTGCGATTGTGTTGTGTCACTTAAAAAAAACAGTTATCTCGTTCGAAGTGACGTCTTTCTGAAACCCACTGTTTCGTGGGATTCTAAGGGGGAGGAGGTAAGGAAGAATACGAATTACGAATATCTTCACCCTTCCCATTGAACGCACTTAGCACACACACAAAACCTTTTATAGTCTGTTTGGATCGCTATAGTGCACCTGCCAAGAGTCTATTGGCTCATTACATAATCTCAAATTAAGGTTGTCTCGTGAACAAACCAAATATTCAGGTCGAGGATAAGAATAGATATGTGTATCCTGCTATTCGTAAGGTCACGAATCGTAAATAGATATCAAAAGCAGGTGCAATTACTACTCGTTACTAAACACGTAAAAGATTTGCATCTGAATGCACTAGGATTTTTTATAAATATATATAGAACATTAATCATCATTGCACTTAAAGTGGTGAACGAGTCTTCTAAAAGAACAATCTTTATATAAAATAATATATATATATATATATATATATACGTATATATATATATATATATATATATATATATATATATATATATATATATATATATATATATATATGAACGACATGAAAGCGTCGATATTTATATACAAAATAATAATACCACCACCACAAAGAATATTAAGCAAAAGTTGCAAATGAATACAGAGTAGGGAAATTAATGAAAACCAAGGGGGAACAATGAACGGAAACTGATCAAGACTGAGGAATGAGTAATTACCTCGAGTTAATCAACGTTTTGAAAAGGAAGGGAACTTTAGAAAACATGTAGAAGAGAGAAGGAAAGAATGTCGATTGATGAAGAGGATGAGGGGACCCAGCTTTATATATAATGAGGAGGGGACTCAGCAATATATAGTGACGAGGAAATTTGAAAACAAAAATAAATTTACATATATTTAAATGTTTCCTTTAAGTAACTTTTTTTTCAGTGTTGACGCTTCAACCTCAGCATGTAGGCTGGTGTTGTCTGTGTCCTAAAGCTTATAAGTTTAGTTCCATTGGCTCATNCGCCTGCCAGCCTACCGCAATGACTGAATTATCTATTTTGAATGGAATTTAATCAAGAAGCTTTGGGCGAGATTTTCAAATCAAGATGTATTATTATTCTTCATAAATGTCATCTGATGTTTCAGTTGCTTTGGAAGACTGTATTTCCTTATATGCATATTTAGTGATTTCAATATATTTCGCACAAATTGTATGATAGGAAATATTAGTCTCAGGTATATTAAATGTTCAAGTGTAAAACGTGTTGTATATGGGTAAATATTTTATACACTGCATATACGAATTAAATATTATCCCGAGATGTCATCACCTAAGAACATCAGTACACACGAGATAGTTTCTTTTTTAGTTTCTGCGTTCAGTTACCAGTATATCAATGTATAATTGCTAACAGGAGGCAGACTTTAACAATACCTACTCATAGAGAACTTATCCCACTCATGGATAACTTTTCCTACTCATGGGTAATTTATCCTACTCAGGATAACTTATCCTACCCTAACTTCACTTCATCTAACTTAACCTCGCCTGCCATACTCTAACCTGACATCACATAGCTACTTACTCTTCTACCTAATGTCGCCAAACCTAACCTAACCTCTTCCATTATCTGGCCCCTAAATTCATATATAACATAACCAAACAACATAATTATTTCTAGTTATTCTACAGTTGTTACATTTTTAATTTGCCACAAAATTTCCCTAAATACATTATAACCGTTATCCCAAGAAAATACAATAGTAAAGAAAATTATAAACATTTTCATAACATATACGAGCCCCGCTATTTTTTTGTTACGAATCTGGAAAGTCTTATTAGTGATACTGTATTAATACTACAATTCACCATAGACATAGAACGTGGAAAACATATACACGAGGAGGTTTATATTCATTAATTCCTGTATATTCATTAAAAAATAATTATCCAAACAGTTTATAATTTAAACCGTATTTTATATTGTAGAAACAAAGTGATATTAAGCCATAATTGTTGAGCTTCAATATATGCCATAATCCTAATTATCTACCATCATAATCAATTAAAGTAAAAATCTGTTAAGAGTTATACTTGTCTATGTGTACATTACAATATTTATTTCATTGTTAATTCTATTCGCGATATAAGTACTTTTGAAAGCGAAACAGATGATAGATTGATGCCTTAAATATCCTAACAATCGCTAGTTCTAAAGTCTATACGACTACCGTAGGTATCTAGATAACTAGCTGCCCATATATGTAACAGCATTAAATCCTGTGCTTCTTGCCAAATAACAAAACGAATAGAGAGCATCTCAAATAAACTCCGAGACATACTGAACATTACAAAGGATTAAATCAACATAATTTATTCAAACTGTAATTCAACATAAACAAGACACACTACTTCAAGCTTGACAAATCATCCAGCTAAGACAGATCACAGGAAGCACTACGTTCTGTAGAGAGATAATTATGAGAAGAACTAGTTAAACAAGATTGAACTCTAGTCATACTAGCGTAGTACTCTATATATATACACTTCACTTAACCCTAGGAAGCAATGAACGAATGGAACAGATTGCCTACCTAAACCACTAAAACATCATCCTTAAAGTATTGAGTATTGTTAAGTATTGAATGTATTGAGCCTTAACAGGATACTTTTATCTTTTCCACATTAAGCCTTTTGTAACAGAGAATTCCAGGTGAGTTCAAATTTATACAAACAGATTTAATCTTTCTGAGCCTCCATCAAATATAAAGCATGTGTTTTTTATATTTATTTGTGAGAAATAATAAATTTTCTTTTAAAGTCATAGTTTCATTAGGAAGGTTCAAGTAGGAGCAAAATCAAAAGGCATTAATAGATACCGAGGTGTTGAGGTCAATGAAAGTGCTTGTCAACTCTCTTCCCAAATCCTCGCTGACCTGGAATTAGCGACCAAACGATAAAACTGGGAACGAAGGTAATCAAGGCTTTCCACGACGGATGGTTACCTCGTTGAGATGCACAGTGGTGAAGAGTCGAGGTCTTATACACTCGACTTTCTTCAATCAGATAAAAATTCAGATTTAAAATGATTATAATTTAATTTGTGGAAATTATCCCTGGAAAACATTATGCATTTAATACTAGAGCAAACTTTCAACGACCCCAGCATAATTATTTAAATGTTTTTCTTCCTCACGCTAACTATATTTTTCCAAATTCATAATTTTCGAAGTTTATGATATATTTTAGTTTGTTTTTCTATGGTTCTTCTCTTCGCCCATTTGTAGCGTTTTATATAATTTGTTCCTCTCTTCTCTTTCGTTGTCTGTATCTCCGAGTGCGTATGTTATTGGCATGAAATATGATAATGGCTGAAGTTAGGGCAGTATATCCCGAGAATGCGCACATCAGTCCAACACAAGACAGGTCAATTGCCCCCACGCCAACCCTGCCTGTCAAGTCACCAGTTTCTAAACAGGTAATACGTCCAGGAGTTCATATTAGTTTATAATTAGGTCTGGATATAACATAATTGTAATATCTACAACCTTTCTACTTCATGAGAGAAAATTGATTGATTTTAAACTGTACACTAAATATGTACAGGTTTTTCACGAATTAGAAACAACTATGATTGTTTTGTCCAACGTTCGATCGAAGGCATAACGCTGATTCTTTTGCATTAATATATTGGTTTCCAAGGATATAAGATTCGTGACAACTCCTCTGCAACGCTATGCACATCCCTGGATATCCAGATTTGTCTAAATGGCTGTTACTTACACCGACATACACGAGAAAAAAATATCCCAACGTAGTGATCTTTCGTAAATATGAACGTACGATATCGAAACATAATTGCCTGCATTCTCTCTTGTCTAAAATTTTCAGGGATCTCAAATAAAGAAAAATCCCAAACATCAAATGCAACCTATTTAAGTTTTCAGTGGTCATTCGTAGATACCTGTTGCTCTGACGAGGTAATTTTGAGGTCCTGTTGGAAGGGCGATAAGTTGTTTGAGCAAAATTTGATCTTGTAATAAATCCTTCCTTTCTTACTTCCAGGGTGCTTCAAGTTTGATTGATGGGCGAGTTATATAAACGAGGAGACAGCAGTGTGATAATGTAAATGATTTTGAGAAAAACAGTAGGAGCCATGAAGAGGATTCGAACCAATGATCTTGGTACTGCCAAGCAAACGCCTTCGACTACTCCACCCCATTATGATCATCGATCCTTTTGATTTTCACATTGATACATCACGTTAATGTGATTATTTTATGCATAAATTATTTGTTGTATTTAGTTTTACATTCAAAAGAAAAATAATATATTTTAGGTACGACGAACATGCTATTTATTTCAACAATAGTCCTGGCATGAACAAGACCGTCTTCCAATGGTTCGTGCAAGTGTTTTGTACAATGACTCTTAAAGTTTTACAATTTACAAAGGCGTCAACCAGAGCCTTTTACAAGGGTGTCTACCAGAACCTTGGGCGTCTACAAGTGGCTTGTGCAAGGATGTCTACCAGTTCCTTGTACACTTACCTCTCAGTGTCGTGAGAGGTAAACGTACAAGGGACTGTACTCATCTACCAATTCCTAAAAAGGTATGTAGACGAATAAATTCTGTTGGTTGCATAAACAAAAATGTTTCACGAACCTCCAGGAATACTGAAGTATTCAAATAAAATGGTTTCTGTGGCAATGCATATTTGTGTAATCGTGTGGAATAAGACACGAACCTAAAACAATGAGAAATAACAAATATAAATATATTGAGACTTGCAGACAAGTCAGACCGTACCACTCTATACTGGGGTGGCGTTATTAAATCATGTACAGAGTTAGAGACGAGTGACATGTGCATGAGAGGTGACATGAATGAATAACAGTTTTTTCCTCTCTCTCTCTCTCTCTCTCTCTCTCTCTCTCTCTCTCTCTCTCTCTCTCTCTCTCTCTCTCTCTTCTCTCGCTCTCTCTCTCTCTCGCTCTCTCTCTCTCTCTCTCGCTTTCTCACTTTGGCACTCAACACCTCCATGTCAACAAGTTAAATGTCAAAGAGCGAGGCTGACGTCACCTTTTTATAGTGAACTCGTCTGTAAATTTCTGTTACTTCATTTGACGTCATGGAGGACACTGACATAACAGAGAAGAGTGCCAGCTCTCTTTATAGTATTTTATTCTAAGGCAATTGTACAAATAAAATTGATTGAACTTATTATTCATGTATCATTGCATAATATTAAACCAAATCGAGCCAATAAAGTTAGAAACCTTATTCAAAAAGATAAAACATTTACAATTATTTTCTTGACGAAAAGCTAAGGCGCTAAGAATGAATAATAACTTAATATGATCTTCAAAGTATCTTCACACCTATTCATTAATTTA
>WNGS01158745.1:13802912-13815829 GCA_020271785.1 Procambarus virginalis | reverse complement strand
AACACTATTCATTTGATCAGGAAATTAAACTTGACAGTAATGTTTACTGTTGACATTCATCGATTGACATTCATAGATACTTTAATAATGACAGGACACGTAGCAGCAAACTTAAAGTATCTACTTTTATATACAGAGCTGCAGAATTAAGCTTTAAGACATAAATTAAAAAACTAATTTCAAACAATAAGAGGTGACATGTATGTTGGTCCAAAAGGAAACTCAATATGACTCATACAATTTTAAATAGCCTATAGATATATATATATATATATATATATATATATATATATATATATATATATATATATATATATATTATATATATATGCAAACAAGCCTGAATGGTCCCCGAGGACTAGATACAACTGAAAACTCAACACGCCCAGAAGTGACTCGAACCCATACTCCCAGCGGAGCAACGCAACTGGTATGTACAGGGATGCCTTAAACCACTTGACCATCATCGACCGGACATAAGGAAGTGATAGCCGAGGCTATATGAACCACTTCCCCCGCCGGCACCTGGATGGTTCTCTTGGGCATAGCAATTTATCAAATCAACCTCATTTTTTTTTACTCAAATCACCTCCATTTTTTATAAAATGCTATGCCAAGGATAACCATCCAGGTTGCCGGCGGGGGAAGTGGTTCATATAGCCTCGGCTATCACTTCCCTTATGTCCGGCTCGTGATGGTCAAGTGGTTTAAGGCATCCCTGTACATACCACGTGCTTTGCTCCTGGGAGTATGGCGTTCGAGTCAATTCTTGGGCGTGAGTTTTCAGATATATATATATATATATATATATATATATATATATGAGTTATATGACTTATAGCCTTATATCTAACATGAATATCTTAATATATGCGCAACCTCTGAGTCGTACAATGTAGAAAAGTCTTATGCTCAAGCTTTGATCAGACTCTAAGCATCAGAACAAGCAGCTCATAAATTACAGCAAAACTGTTTTTTTGAGAGGGGTGTTAATTGACTGTCAACAAAACCTTTGTGACAGTAATTATTTAATAATATCCAGTATCCAGCTAGACGGAATTCCCTGCTTACCATGCTGACTTTGGTATTCAATAATGTAGAATGTTTCATTTTTATACGTCACTAATTATTAAGGTGTATTTTCTTGCAAAGAACATACTATTTGTTTGAAAAATCTTTGTAGCCAGTTCAATACATTAAATATATATCTATCAACACAAAAGTTAAAATATTCGATGTTTCCATCGAAATTCGGCTTGTTAGGAAAAACTCTTTATATACGACCCAACGCTGACCACTGATGTTGACGAGATTTAAAATAAATAAAATGGAAAATGTCCCTTATGCACACTTAGCAAGTCCTTAAAGACAACGAGATAAGACAGAAATGTTAGGACCTTCGTTCGAAGTCAAACAAGAAGTGACATGAAGGCAGAAATGACTCGAAACTTTCATCGCAAGATGCCAAACAGGGTAAGTTCTCTTCCCCCCTGCCATGGCCACCGCCTGGGCTCACACTTCTACTTCGTGGAACGCAGAGATAAATTGTCGAGCCTGAATGATCGCGCGACAGAATTCCCAGCAGTTGGTGATCTTATTCATGTCGGAGCGACCATTCTTCACTGTCATGAGCTCGGTAGAGCTGAAGCGCCCGAGAGACATGATACAAGCTTTCGAAAAATTTATGTCTCGGCTCAAAATGTGTTCACTCAGAAAGGATCGAGCTTCAGATCGCTGGATATTTGCAAAACTCACAACACGAGACAGCAAGAAAAACATTATACATGTGTTACGTATAACGAAACATGTGTCCATCTGAAACCATTACGAAGCATCGCATCACATCATCCTTACTTGTACACAAAGTAGAAAAAAAATCATTTACAGCAAATTATGCAAGATACAGTCAATACTTTGAAATTTTTGAAAATATTGAAAGTTCTTACTTTAAATTTATTGCATAAATATAATCTTGTAAGATGAAGTTTTATAGAGTACCTATGGATTTTCCATAAATGTTATGTTCTTATAGGCTAATACCTCCAAAAAAGTAACACATTTTTAAACCGAGAATAGACACGCAACAAAAGCATAAACATGTTCACAGATAATTCGAATCTCGGATTTTACACAACTGGCTCCAATGTTGCACACATCTGGCACAGATATTGCCCCCAAACGTACCTGAATCTTACACAAATCCGGGTCATCATAAATATTTTCACCAGAAACTGAAACAGGATTCATAGTTCCTTTACCCACGCACCAATTCCAGTGCTCCTAGGACATGTCGATCTTCACAGCATCCTATGAAGTCACTGTCATTAATGCGCTTAATGTATATAACCAATATGGCATAACAACAGTCAGGATATGTAGGAAATTGTAAATACAGTCCTTTATAAACCCTTCATTCTAAAATAAACAAAATTCCATAGGAACAGTTCATCAAGATTTCATTAAAAGTAGATCGAGCACAAGTAGCCATGGTTCTGGAATTGGGTAAATCAGTTGTACGTGTGGAAATTCATTGTTTATTCACTTAATATCATCATTCTTTATTTGACTATATACTTATGTTGCCTTTGGTTGGAAATATAACGTTCTTGATTGTTGCTGGGTCGGAGTTCGATCCTGAGTTATCCAAGTGAATGAGAACCGTTATTTCACATCATCCTCAAATCTTAATTCCTAATTTTCCCATCCCAGCTCCATGTACTCATGTTCCAGCGCCTTGTACTCATATTCGAGAACACTGTACACATATTCCAGCTCCTTGTACTCTTTTCCCAGAACCTTGTATACATATTCCAGCTCCTTGTACTCTTATCCCAGAACCTTGTATACATATTCCAGCTCCTTGTACTCTTATCCCAGAACCTTGTATACATAATCCAGCTCCTTGTACTCTTATCCCAGAACCTTGTATACATATTCCATCTTCTTGCACTCATATTCGAGAACACTTTGACATATTGAAGGTCCTAGTACTCACATTCCATCAAGGTGTTACAGTCATACTAGCTAGGAGCCATGTCTACAAAATATGCTTGGTTTACCAGAACAGTTATCTACTCAACCCGTCCTCTTAAAAATAACGTCACTTTTGGCTCGTATGCGCGCTATGGCCAAATTTGGACGTAATTTGAAATGAAATCGACTCACGAAAGTGACGTACTGTCCCGTTTTCTGTTTGAGTCGTCCAGCTTACTCGTACACGTTAGGAGAAGAAACTTTCAATTCACGTTTTTCATACCGGTTTTAAACTTTATGAGAATTTCCTGCCACCTAACCTATCAGAGGACCCTTAACTTACTGTTGTTGAAAAATAAATCCCAAAATTTTTTCAATTTTTTTTCGTTTTCAAATTACGTCCACTTTCGGCCATACGGGCAAACGGCCAAACGCGACGTTATTTTTAAGAGGACAGGTTGATCTACTAGCAGTGACAGAGTGCTGCAGATATGAAGTATGCTATTGATTATTGCTAGTCTTTTGTTTATATGATGTTTGAACTCGTTGGAGTACCATATTCTTTAATATTATTCCCATTAAGAACAAAACTCACTATGAATAATCTCTTAGCATTATCTCTAAGCATTGTTATTAACCCTTACTTGTAATCATTAAACATGCCCGTCTGCTCCTGGACTGGTCAGATCCAGGTCTTTTGACCCCCCAGCTTTCCGAGTTACAAATTAGATAGAAATACCTCCAATCATCCAAGCTTTCTGGTTCTTAGAGATTGCTTGGAAACTTTTCAAATAAATCGTGTTTTCAAGATGGTACATTTACTAAAAATATATTTAATGATCCGCGTATATTGGCATACAAACAGACCAGAAACGAAAATGTGTTGCTACTCATTTTTTTTTATTTTAGTCCACTAGAAAAGGTATATGGGGAGCGTTCAATAGTCTCTCTCCCTCCCCATCTCACCCATCATTGCTGCCCTCTTCTCTCCCCCTCTCCTAACATCCCCCCATCCTCTTCTGCCCACTCCCAAATCCTTATCCTGACCTCTTCCCAGTGCTTTATAGTCGTAATGACTTGACGCTTTCCCCCCTGATAATTCCCTCTCTTATATAGATTTTGCCGAGAATGGAAAAGTGACGGATGTAGATTTAGATTCCCCAATTTCTCCCCTTCACTGGTTATGCAGTGAATGATAAATACTGACAGAGAGAGATGAGAAAACCGACTGATTCCGGTCCTGTCTTGCCCACATCTCGGGTCATGCAATTTTCATGAGCACTACGCAAGGCAGAACCCATGAATGGAAGCCTCCATTGTTTGCCTCCTGAGCTCCCGCGTAATGTCTTTCTGATGACAGCGAGCTGCTAATACGGAGACAGCCCATCCCCAATACAAACGTGGCATTCAAACTCCCAAAAACACGACGTTCAGCTCAAAATCCTCCAGAAGACGCTCTATCAACAAGAGTTTCGTGAAAAGATACGAATAAAAATAAGAGAAAAAGCTAACGTATTAGAACGGTGAATAAACAACGAAGCAGCTTGAGAATTTTTTGCTTTTAAATCACATTATTAGAGAAAAGGAAGCTTAATTGCCTGGCAAAAAGTATCCTTCATTAAGAAGTTTTAAACAAAAGTTTATGAAAATAGGAACGATACATCATAATAAAAAAAAAACATTACTAAGCATATAAAGAGCACAGAAGACAGGCAAAGCAACAAGGAACATTAAAAATAATAAAATATTATTATACAAAATAATTGGAAATTGTGAAACCCGCGAAATACAATTACTTGGAGGGGAAGAAAAGAGCAAGAAGGAGAGGAGATGTAGCAAGAAGAATCATTTGGCAAGTGGGAAAATAGGAAGATTTATGAGAGCAAACATGAAGAAAAATATATTTTTCTGTTCTGTAGAGTAAAAAAAAAAAGTTTGAACAGAAAAAAGAATCAAAGGATTGGAGCCATGTTTGGCCAATAAAATGCAGAAAATGTGATTTGTGAAGCGGTAGGGAGAGGCAAATCCTGATTGGAGAGGCGGTAGGGTGAGAAAGAGTGACACTGTTGCCACGATACAAAAAAGCATCACTCTATCACTGTCATAATGTAGCAGAGAGAGAGAGAACGAGAGAGAGAGAGAGAGAGAGAGAGAGAGAGAGAGAGAGAGAGAGAGAGAGTGAGAGAGTGAGAGAAAGTATACGTAGCTGCTTGGAGGGACCAGCAGCGCTCTGGGGTCGTAGTCCTAAAGGCCCCGGGATAAATTTTCCGGCCGAGGCAGAAACAAATGGCCAGAGTTTCTGTCACCTTGATGCCCCTGTTCACCTAGCAGTAAATAGGTACTTGGGACCTAGACCGCTGCTACGGGCTGCTTCCTGTGTGTGTGTGTGTGTGTGTGTGTGTGTGTGTGTGTGTGTGTGTGTGTGTGTGTGTGTGTGTGTGTGTGTGTGTTAGAGTGAAATATATGTAATAGACATAACAGAAAAAATAGATTGGTTAGAAATGCGTGTCCAAGAGCTAATAGCTCTATTCTGCAGCCACAAATTGTAAACACACAATCCCTACACCCAGCAAACTGAAGCCCTTGTATATCTCGGTGCCTGAAGTCACCCCTATTAATGAACGGGTGATTAAGGCAGATCGTTAAGGCCGGAAGCACTGAGATAACTACTTGGTTGGTTCCCCTTTTGTTATGGAACGCATCCAGGATTCACGTACCAGGACACAATAGTTAAGATATATATGAGCCACAAGAAATGAATAGCAAAATTATGTTTATATATATATATATATATATATATATATATATATATATATATATATTATAATATAAATATATTATATATATATATATATATATATATATATATAATGTATATATTATATATTAATATTATATATATTAAACCCAAAATACTTAAATACTGTGGCTATAAAATCGGTAACACGATTTTAATTGTAATAATAATACTAGTCTAGTAAATTTTATATCGTAACATTATTGGAGAAAAAGAAATTGTGAAATAAACAAATCCAAATATAAGAGACAAGAGCCAAGATGCAGCAGGCAGATCACACAACTCTTGCAAGCATACGTTGCAATAACAGTATTGCAATAATGCTTACAAACGTTGCAATAACAGTATTGTGAGCACTGCCGTTATTATGACCTCCAAGGACACCTTGATAACACACGTTTATATAAATAAACAGGGCGGCGAGACCAGAAAAGATGCCATATTAGCCTTACCCAAAATGTGCAAACCCACACAATATTCCACAAACGCAAACAGATCAACTCTGGTGTGTAAATCCGTGTAGAATTGCCACCTATGAAATGATAGGAACATGGAAGCGTTATGACAGAATAGCAACCAAAATAAATAAGATTCTTTATGATAATCAAACAGAATATACTAAGCCATTGCAGACATGATTTTCTAATAGGAATTAGGACTTAGGAACAAATAATCTGGTCGATCAGAGGGAAGGAAAGCTTGGTGGAACATCAATGAAAAAATAATTCTACTTAAACCAAATTTAGCCAGACCCTAAGTCCAGACTGATTATGTTCCAATGTCATAAATTTTTTTCACTTTCATTTGCATTGGTGGAAAGTTGCAATGGTGGTATGTTTGGAAAATGTTAATTTTCCATATGAACATTTTCCATACATACACCGATGATCATACTCTGGTCAGTAACCAGGAAGGCCTAAAGGTTGTTGCTTTTCACATTCCGAAAGGCATGACATCAGTGGAGACTTATAGTATATTACATGATTGGGACGTGGAGCACCTAGCAGCTTCATGCCAAAGTGACACCCCAAAAAACGCCTAAAGTTCCAGTTGGACAGCAGATAGGTCTCTCTGGAATCCTTCCTTATTGTGGGTACTTGTGGCTGAGCAGGTAGAGTTCTGAGTTGCTGTTTGTGTGGTCTGTGGTTCGAGGTTCCTATGGTTCAAGTAACTTTAATGTACATAATAGATATATTATATATATAAATATAGGGGGGTACCACCTCTGGTGCAATTATAGGGACCCACAGCCTCAAAGAAGGGAACACAGAGCATTCAGAGAAAAGCTTGCCATTTAACTCTGAATACGTATGAGTGTTCGCTTCTCCTACCACCCCCCTTTTTATGGTGTACACTTTATTATGCAAGGTTATACAGTTACATATCTGATTTTATAAAAAAAAATTAACATTGAGAGGACAAAAGAAAAAGCTCGCTTCCTAGAGGATGTAGATTTCCTCGAACTCCTCCGACGTCGGGCAGGAACCGAGGACTCAGTGGGCATTTCCCCTCTGGATCGCGACACTGAGGCACTGAAAGAGAAAACTTGCCGCTCTAGGGTCTCTTGTAGTGTCAATGAGCTTGGAACCAAGATCCTTACGAAACCTTCTTGCACTCTCTCCCCATGGGCCTAGGATCTCAGACCCTATTGGAACGAAGTTGTACCGATGATCTAATTCCCAGTACTTGGCTGACTTGTCTCTTTTTCTGTACGTCTCCGCGGCTCCTGCTTGGCAAACAGAGAGGTTGATGTATGTGGCTGCCAGGGTGGATACGCAAGTATAGTCCCACGCCAACTGTCTGCCACCCTTCCACGGACGCAGTGTGATTCCGTCTGGTCGGCCGGCAAAGCTAACAGAGTCACGGTCAGAGTCAGAGTCAGAGTCAATAGGCTGCGGGGCTCTCTCTCCGTTGGACACTGAGCAGAGGCAAGGCTCTGCTCAGTGCCTTATATATATATATATATATATATATATATATATATATATATATATATATATATATATATATATATTATATATATATATATATATATATATATATGTATATGTATATATATATATATATATATATATATATATATATATATATATATATATATATATATATATATGAACATAAGAAATATAGGTAACCGCAGAAGGCCCGTTGGCCCACACGAGGCAGCTGGTATCTACATACAAAGATTAATCCAGTGTAATTGGCCTGTTATGTTGAACATTGTCTTCTGTGTTGGCATCGTTATGTTCTGGTCTGTCCTTACTCTCATTGTGGGTAGGGTAAATAGTTCCGTGATTGGGTGTTCATGGTAGGCTGTTCTGTTGGAGGTTGGCATTGTCATATATATATATATATATATATATATATATATATATATATATATATATATATATATATATAATATATATATATATATATATGACAATGTCAGACCCGGAGGAAAAATGAAACAGGAATTTCCTTAAGTACTTTCGTATATTAATACATCTTCAGAAGGAGTATAAATATACATCTTCACTCCTTCTGAAGATGTATTACTATACGAAATTACTTAAGGAAATTCCTGTTTCATTTTTCCTCCGTGGTCTGACATTGTCACATTTTAATCACGTGTTTATTTTCGTGACATACACACACACACACACACACACACACACACACACACACACACACACACATATATATATATATATATATATATATATATATATATATATATATTTATATATATATATATATATAAAATGGGTAAAATGTTTAAGAGTGTCTTGCTTCAAAAACGATTCTGAAGATGACATTGAAGGATTCGTATCTGATAAATATCTTATTAATTATAAAGAGACAAAAGAGTCTAACTTACTTCCAGATATGAGTGAAGAGTTTGTTTACATTTCCTTTCGCTGATGTACCAGGAGTGCCAACACCCGCAGCGTTCCCAGGACTGCCAACCTCCCTCTCTCTCTCGCTCTCTCTTGCAGTACTAAATGCCCTTGTAATTCCAGGGATAATGGCCTCAGTTACTGTAAAATGGAGGTGTAATGACGAGCTATGCCACCTGAGTGGCTATCTTCGTGTTTCCAGCTCGAATGGAATGTTCATTAGTTGGGTTGCCAGAGCTTATACTCTGAAAACAAAAAACTCTGATGTTGTCACAAATTCGTTCTCTCTCTTGTTGTGTATAAGATTAGAGCATTTTTCCATGTCTCTTCTCCCAGCTCGTCTTAGGTTTTTGTAATCGGATTTCTTTATTACATTTTCCTCATTCTCTGTTTCGTCCTCAATCTTTATTTTCAAGTTCGTTTGTTCATTCTGTGGATTTTTTTCCTTTTATCCAGCTCGATGTTTTCACATTACTTTTATGTTTGTTTTCTTGCTTGTTTACTATCTGTTAATCCTCTCGTTTTCTCTTCGTTATAATACCTCTTTATCCTTTTCCCTCCTCTTCCTCATTCGGCTCTCAGAAACTATTTATCTCACTCGATTCTTTATTCTTTCTCCTCGTCTATTATTCGGGTTCCTCATTCAGCCCCTTCTCTTTTCCCTCATTTTTCTCCCTTTTATCCATTAAACATACTCTCCTTACTCAGGCTACTTCGACTCTTACTCAACTCCCATGTTTACAAGTTAAAAGTTCCGAGATCTCATTCAAAACTCATTCACATCATCTAAACTCATTCACACCACATACACTCATTCACACCACGCACACTCATTCACACCACGCACACTCATTCACACCACGTACACTCATTCACACTACGTGTACTTATTCACATCCCATAAACTCATTCACACCACGTACAAGAACGCGAAATTGAAGACATCAGAACATCATGGTAGCCTTCCGTGATAAGAACGTATGAAAATGTTCTCGCAAAAGAACAAGGATGCGGGATAATGTTCTTTGTTTTCAGCTGCCTTAATACCCTTCGTCTTTTATCTTTGAGCATTTTTTTTATTAAAGAATATTCAAACATTTCAAATTTATTCATGTGTTTTATCATTATTATTATTATTACAATATTCATTATATTATTAACATTAATTATTATATATTTTATGTTCTTTGTGTTATTTTTTTTATTATATTATTATTATACGAATCCACGCAGTTCTCAACAAAGTTTTGGATCTTAAACTTCTGCCATAATAAGACACATTTTTTGTTCCATTTTCCTTAAGGCCATCTTCTCACCAACTTCTCTCAAATTCACTTCAAAACAATACTGGCTTGACTTACGAGGTATACACCAGTGTAGAGCACTCCCGTCTCAAGACATTAACCTCAGTCTACTTCAGTTTACTGAACTTTGACATCTCTCATAACACTCCACAATGTTCTCCATTCCAAATCCTTTTCCTGATCCCTACAAGTATCCCTTACAAGTATATATATATATATTATATATATATATATATATATATATATATATATATATATATATATATACACATATATATATATATGTGATATTTTACGTTTATATCACATCGATAACTCCTCTACGATATAGTAAGCATTAGGAGGTCGTTATAGGTTCTATACTCTCTTAAGATGAGATCAGGATAAAACGCGAAGCCAGTAGGCCTAGACAGGATTGTCGGAAATGTCGGAAAAGATATAAGAACATAAGCGCTTGGATATGAAAGACCGTGTGAACGGTTGTGCCCTATCACTTGGATGATTGAGGGGGATCGAACGTCGATCTTTTACAAATGTGAGTTGTTCTCCACAGCTCATTCAGCAACACCAAGCTGAAGCGGTGCAATAGGTGCAATATGCTAATCGGGGTGCAATAGAAGCCGAACAATAGGTAACAAACTCTCACTCAAAAGACCACAAAATGGTCTCTTGACTCTCCAATTTTTTTTAGGATTCATATATATTTCCACCTAACGCTCTGTGTCACTTAAAAACTTTAATAAAATTTACATATAAAGTGAAATGCGAGAGGCAGACGCACTTGGCGTGAAGAGTTTCGTTTTTTTTCTTCTTGTTCCCTCTTATGTAGCGTATTAGACTGGTAATGTTATACCACTTGGCAGAGAGCCCCGTCTTGACAACCAAAGACCCACATTCTGAGGAGAAAGTTACCGAGAGATAAGTTTTTTTTTTTAAGTACATACTAAGACTACAACGATTATAATACAGATTATTGCGATGGGAACGACGATGAATATAATGATGATACGACAAATAGGGCGATCTACGGGCTCACCATAGCCCGTGCTACTTGGGACATTCTGTTCCAGGTAGCGAATCTTTAACAACAACAACAACAAATAGGGCGATGATGAATATGGTGATGAAAATAATGATTATGGTATGACTATGGTGATTATAATGATTATAGGATAAAAAACACCACCTACGTATTTGTGAATTTCATGTAAAGATTTACACTAAGTCATTCTCACTCTCCCTGAATGTTTTTGTCAAGGTCTGAGTGTGTGGCAAGGCACTCAGGAGAGTGCGAAAGACTTGATATAAATCTTTACATAAAATTCACATATACGTAAGTGTGGGTTTTTATCCTATGTTTTTAAATCTGATAGAAGATATTACCATTACTTAAATGATGGTTATGGTGATGATAATTATATGGGATTATAAGGATGAATATGATTGTGTGTGTGTGTGTGTGTGTTGTGGGGTGTGTGTGTGTGTGTGTGTGTGTGTGTGTGTGTGTGTGTGTGGTGTGTGTGCGTGCGTGTGTGTGTGGACAACAAACACACACACACACACAGTAACATTTCGAACAATTTCACCACAATTCCACAAATTCACTATTATATAAAGCTTTTGTTTTCTGAATGTTTCAGCATTTATGTCTCACAGTTAAATATACTTTATGTGTAACTCTCTATTTGAAGCCGTTTCCTGTCCCTCCTTTCCAATCCCAGACAAAATAAATAGGTGTCTTCCACTCGTGGGGAAGACACCAATTCAGAGACCAGCTTCTGTGTTTCAGAGTTACTTTGACAATGCTGAAAATGAACCCAGACTGCTTGCTCAATAATCTCCTTTTACCTCTAAGAACTCAAATATCTCTCGTTACTGACGGATTTCCAAGAACTGGAGACTGATAATTCCGAAATGTGAGACGTTGATTGGACCGAAGTTTGCAACACCAAGCGGAGACGAATTATAAGGCAATATTTAGCGAGACAGTAAGAATTAAGAGATTTAAGAGCAATCGTGACTGAGTTGATCCCTTCCATCTGTGGTGATGGCTGCCTCTTGTTCCTCCCTGACACCTTCCATTAACTCCTCTCTTGCTCCAGTTATCTTACCTGCCAGTCACCCCACTCTCTCGCTCCACTTACTTCGCCTACCACTTATATCTCCTGCCAGTCAGCGAATGCTCTCGTTCCACTCACTTCATCTGCCAATTCTACTTCCCTCTGTTCTGCTCAATTCGTTGTTATTTGTCCTCTGCGGGTAATTCGAAAAGTGGTTGGTGACTGTCACTGCCTTATGCCTCTAACTGGTGACTGTGTCACTGCCTTATGCCGTTAATTGGTGACTGTGTCACTAGCTCTGTGTTACATAGTTGGTCACTATGTCACTGATGTATGGCAGTTCATTATGACACTCAACGCCTGTAGCATGGCACCCGCAACTTCCTTTCCCTCTCATTTGACAGTTTATTTACCCTTCTCTAAATCATCATCCCATCTCTCTCCTCTTATTCACCCCCTCCTCTCTCTCCTCTCTCTCTCTCTTCTCTCTTTCTCCCTCAATAAAATATTAAGTCCATTCTCACCTCTAGATATGATCGATTAGCGAGCTTTATGTTTCGCTTCAATGATCTCTGTTTCATCTTCTCCTACGCCTTTTCTGTCATCTACTTCGTTCTGCTGTTTTCCTTCTACTACCTCTCTTTCATTGCCTTCTCTCATGCGCTCTGCCTCATCTTCGATTCTCCTCCCACGCTCTATCACACCCTCATCTTTTCCTGTGACCTTTCTCATCTTTCTCTCATTCCTCTTCATCTCCTCCTCCGCGTATGTGCGGCTACCAAACATAAAATTAAAATACCTGCTTAAATCACTAGCTTCATCTAGATTTATTTACAGAAAGTGCAATGAAATGTGCATGAATTTTCGGTAGAAATGGTGCATTATTGCAAAATCACAAACATTG
>WNGS01158745.1:13694699-13711238 GCA_020271785.1 Procambarus virginalis | reverse complement strand
AGACACAAAACTCAACCCCTTCAAGCCACAACAGGTGAACACACGGCTAGAAAACGGGGTCCAAGAGTAGAGCTCAATCCTGCAGGCCTCAAATAAGTGAGTACACAACCACTCACCAATAATAGAAAAATCCACTACAGAAGCACCCATTTAGCATCTCACAAGTAATAATGGCATGGCCGCTTTGGGAAAAAAGACTCACTCTCCTTAATAAAAATCACAGCATCCGGTCCCTAAGAGATTATTAGATACAGCTGCTCTTAGGTAATTGATTCCGGAGGCTGTATACATCCGTGAATGTTTCTTTAAATGAGAATATTTAAGTATGCTTATGTATTACTCCTTTGTGTTCTGCCTATCGAGTAATTTCCATATATTTACTTTTATTAGAAATGTTACTCAACGCATTTACCAACTGGAAATGAAAGCAAGGTACAGACAAAAAGCCTATTTTTTAATATATGTTAAAGGGAAAGGAACTATCAGCGGGAAAGCACCAAGGCATTACGACTATATAGCACTTGGAAGCAATAAATTCAATGTAGCAATATATTTAAAATAAAATCCACTTTATTGGAATTGCAATTCCGACGAGCATCAATAGACTAATTAGCTACAAACGAAGCCAAGGAAAAGGAAAAATAGTTTGAACGTCATTCAATTTTTAGCTTCGCTTCTTCAAAAAGCGAGATCATATGTCTGCTATCATGTTGCTGTCTCATATCTGTTATATGTTCCTGTCTATCTCTCTTATGTCTGCTGTTGTGTGTCTGTTCATCTCTCAATTGTCTGCTCTCGTGTTCCTGATTACCTCTCATGTGTATGGTGTAGAGTTCCTAATTATCTATCATATGTCTGCTATTGAGGTCCTATCTATCTTATGTCTGATGTTGTGTTCCCGTCTATCTCTTATACATCTCTACTCCTCTATCTCTCTCTCTCTCTCTCAGTCTACCTCTCACACATCCCCAATCGTGTTCCCATGAAAAAAAAACGCATGGCACAATGGTAATTAAGATCAATAAGCACAATAAAACACCAGACAATAAACAGAAGAATACTTTAATGACAGCGCACTCAATAAAAGAATCCATTCATCAAATTTATATTGCATCAACACGTTTGATTCATCCCCTCTCCCTCCCCCCCTGCCGTCGACGATATTTAGACATTGGAGTGAATAAGTGTAAATATGAATATTTAACATGGAAGCTTGATTAAATCCCCTCTCGTGTTTCAGCACTGCTTTTGAATATATATTTGTCTCTGTGATACAATACATATTAGAGTTTGTGTTCCCAAGCTTTGGTGACGACGGGGATTGAAAAGAGATTGATATTGAGGAAATATTTTCCTGTTCTGAATTTAGGACATTTGTCTTGGGGGTTCTATATGATTTTATACGTAAAGTTTCTGTGAGATTTGTTCGTGATATTCGGATAATATACTTTGTTGGAAAATAATGGTTATTTTTTTTTCTCGTGGTTCTTATATAGAGTTGTAGTTTGCGGAGGTGTTGTATTTTATAATGTGTTGTGCAGTTCTACCACCACTAATGCTACAACTATTATTACTACCACAACTACAACTACCACTACTATTATGACCACCTCCAGTACCACTACTGCTACTACCACTATTATAACCAGCAATCCTATTACTACAAATACAAATACTGGAACTTGAACCTCGCAATACTAATATCATCCACCTTAACATATTTTTAAACTCTCTTGCCTCTACTTTCTGTACTTTTCTGAACCAATTCCACCGTGAAATACAAAATAACTTCGGACACAATTTTGTGTTTCCAGTTTTGCAGGCGCTCCTCGGCATCGCCGAGCCTGGAAAACCAGCTTGCAATATTCCTCATTAGGCTGGAAGCAATTTCAGGAAATGAACCCTCAAGGAGATTCTTGCAGGGTAAAGATCATTCGAAGGTCTAATTTTTACATGTTTTAATCCTGATTAGTTTAAAATTGAGCCCCGGCAGAGGTAAAATGTGTGACATCTATAATCAGAATGCAGATACGATTCTGAGGGAATTACCTAGATCCCATCTCTCTCGTATTTTTTATTTTTTTGGGACCGACTAAAGTTGAATGAGTTACTTCATTAAGTAAATTTCCTGTAGATATGGACGAAAAGTATGCATAAATAGTTTCCACTCTTTTAACTGAAGGGGATCAGTTATTAATGTAAATATACATATATTGTTTTTACAAATATTGGCGTTAGGAAAGTATTATTAGGTTATTGTTGTATAAATTAATAATGAATTTGAATTTGTTGTAAACGTAGTCAATTATACATTTACAGCCATGCATGAGCAAAGTTTTTGAATTTGAGTATAAAGTGAAGCTCGTGAGTATTTGAACAGTGAGACAATTTCGTTGTTCTGCCTCACATCTCCAGCACATTGAGTTTGATATTAAATAGTGTGTAACAGGTTGTTGGGAAGTCCTTCAGCAAACACATGAGAATATTACATCAATTTCTGGAGAAATGTGTAGGAATTACAACCATTTCATATATAGTCCGGCAATTTTAGAGCAAAATAGTATACTGTACTTTAAACTATTTCTGAAATAGAGGGAATAGAATGAAATAGACACTTCTTGCAGTTTTCTGCAAGAAGTCCTGTTCCAACTGGGCAATAGTGGATATGGGGCCTGTGAGCCGCTGCAAGCAACAGCCTGTTGGATTAAGCCCTCATAAGTTCTAGGTTCGGCTCTGGGTCGGGTTTGGGGAGTAGAATAAATTCCAGAACCCCATCCAGGAACAATCCAGGAAAAGAATACACTCAAATTACATTTTCAAGTTTCTGACGTGTTTATGTATTCCTTCTCGGAAGATCTTGAACTCTGTTGGTGTGTCTTTGTGTTTTCACGCAGCGATTGTCAGACGAAGAGGCTGATTTAATTGTGGGTATGTGTAGTCGAATCAGCTATGATTGTTCTGAGGTTTGGTCGTGTTTTCGGTGATTGTGCTGATGTTCAGTCGTAAATACATTGATTGCGTTAATGTTTGTTTGCATCTACATTAATTGTGCTTTAATTCTGACATGACTGTTGTGATTTGCTAATGTGTACTCGTGTCTTCGGTGATTGTGTAATAGTCTACAAAGGTTGTGTTATATAATTTTTTATAGCTACAGTGATTGTGTTATGCTTTTCTCATGCCTGTACAAACTGAATTACAGTTGGGACGTGTCTACTGATGAGGTAGTGCTTTGAATAGTTTTGTTATGAAGACATTGATTGTATTATAATTTTGTGAACTTTTAGTTATTGCATTATAGATTTGTAGGGTTTTCGTTTTTTTGTGATACGGTTTTATCATATAAAAGGAGAGTTGGTATTCAATGAATTTCTGTTCCTTTTCAATATATCTTTTTTTAGTTACAAAAGTTGTGCGCAGAAAATAAACACTGGTGATTTGATGTAATACTGACAAAAATTCGTAGAACGGAGGTCAATTAAGATCGTCAAACATTTTGCGTCTAACTTTAATATATAAACTAATAAAGTGAACAAAGGTGTTGTTTCTGTGTTCCTCTCTCATCTCCCCCTATTCTTTTTTTTAATTTATTATATGTACCCGTCCCTTGCCCTTCTCTCGCCCTCTTACTCTCCTATTTTTATCTCTCCTCATCTCCCTCTTTCCTTTTTTGTCTCACTCCCTTCTTCTAAGGTTATATATATATATATATATATATATATATATATATATATATATATATATATATATATATATATATATATATATATATATATATATATATATATATATATATATATATATATATATATATATATATATTATTAATCAACTATCAATGACTTCATTCACCTAGAACAGAGTCGCGTTTTGGGGGCTGCTTCCTCGGCTTTCTTCAGCATAGGAATTTTATTCTGACAGCTGTGTTTTTTTCCTGTTTTCCTATGTAATTTACTCTTCCTTCTTCCTCTCCAATTCCTCTGTATCTCCCTCCAGTTCCCTCCTACGTTCCATCTATCCATGTCATCCACCTACTCTCTAATCCACCCTGTAGCCCCTTCCGTCCTGTACATCACAATACGGTCACTTGGGAGGCAAATTGCAGACAGCTGAGAGTTCTCCCTGATCCGGGATCTTGAGGCAGTATTGTGTAATGTTGGTGGGCCGGCGTTGGTAATTTGTAGACTCATGGCGGCCATCTGGTACGCATGGTATGATACACAGTGGGTGAGGGGCATGATACATAGTGGGTGGGTGACATGATACATAGTGGGTGTGTGTGTGGTATGAGGCATAAATTCATAAATTCGTAAATGCTCTTCGAATCATTAGTCAAGAAAAGCACTTCCCACCAAAACAAATAACAACTGAAGTTTATACAAACTTAAACCAGAATGACTTATTACGCATGATAGTCATACTGGCTTAGCACCTTCTCCCTCATAATTTCCCTTCCATTCGTGTTAGTATGTTAGCATGTAAGAAGTAATTTGTGAACCCCCTCCCCCCCCCCTGGCTATTCAACAGACCATTTTAGTATTTTAGTCAACTTTGTAACTCATAACGTATCCACTTCCCTTTCAATCTGTACTGTAAACTTTCCCTAAATCAACCTAAGATTAGGGTTAGTGTTTCAAACGTTCTCTAGATCTAACAACGACGAACACAAAGGTATTTAATAATATTAACTTTCGTCTGAGAATATTTCTCATTTTATCAAACATTATCAAATATTATTCCTATCAGTCTAATGCCAGATAGCTGGCTAGCAATACCAAACAGAATCGTAATTTTTCTCATAAATATTTTAATATGTATTCATTATGCAGTTGTCTAAATGTCTAGTTTTAGATGGTGGTTGGAATACAGATATATATATATATATATTTTTTTTGCAAGTTTCAATAATAATAATTTAATTTATGTCAACAAGAAATATGTTTAATTCAGCTGGACAGCAAATGAAAAGATTTAGTCTGGATATGAGAAATTATTTGCTTAAAGTATTACATAAAATAGTAATTTACATTTTAATTTTAGGATATTTGTTCAGAAAAATTGGGCCATGCCACGTGAATTGCTCCACACAAAATTTGACAAAATGTATTGACGTTTATTATATATACAAAAACCCAGAACTCAGTCACTCACACATACGCACATGCATATGTGCGCTCACATACACATGCGCACACACTCATGCACAATGTTTTTATGACATTGATTTTATTATATCCGCATGTTTTGGTAAGTAATTATTGATATTGTGCTTCCATTATTGTTTATGTTAAAATGTAGTTTATGGTAAAATGTATTAAAAGTTGAATTAATATATCCCATTAATCAAGACTTATTTACAACTCATGAACCGAGGTGAGTTTGGTAAAGTTTCGCCAGTTTCAGAGTTTATAATCAAGTGATTATAAACTAATTACCTCCAATCTTATTATTTGTTAGGAAATTTGTAATAAGTTCGCGGTAGTACTGTCGGGTTCGCTGTCAACGCACAAACGAGAATTCCAGGTTCGAACCCCGGCGCGATAGAAATGGTTGGGCATATTTCCTTTCACCTAATGTCTCTGTTCACCTAGAAGTGAGCAGGCACTCAGGAGTTAGTCAGCTTGTAAGTGGGAAGTTGCATCATAGATCATAGGCTGGGTCAGTAATTCGGCCTAAAGGGGGGGGGGATTCGATGTCAGTCTAACGTACATGAATACACGCTGGCTTCTTGTCCCCCGACACAATGATTTAAAAAATAAATTATAACCTGGCCGGTCAAAATTTCAGTATATTGCGTATTATTTACCTAACGTTCCTACGACCCATAGCAATTAACATATATCCTGAGTGACCTAACTAGTTTCTAATTACTTGGAGAGTTGTTAAAAATATCATTTTCATCAGCATACGTGTCACAGAGCATGTAAAACATTGTCATTAAATAAGACAAAGTTGTTTTAATGCAGTCTATCACAGCAGGCTGATTCCACCGCACCTATTTGTGTGCCCCAACTAATTGTCTTGTGCGGGAATCGAACCCTGGATCTGTTGGCTGAGGGCTAACTGCATTGGTAATTGTGCTATAGGGAAACTATATAAGAACATGCGAATATAGGAAACCGCAGAAGGCCTATTGGCCCATAATAGGAAGCTCTCATTTATGCTATTCCAACAGGTAAGTATGTAGCCTACAGCATATGTGTATCAGTATTATAGTGCTTGAACAAATGAATTCAGCAGCATTTACATTTTCAACATCTCGACTATTATGAATGATCAACACATATAATCAATATTACCCCTGCAATTGAGGGCTATTTTATTCCCCTGGTATAAGGTCGTACAAACACATGTAACACTCCACTACATTTCAATTATAATAAACAGTTTCATTCAGAAAGATTTAAACAAAAATATTTTATCATGACCCTTATAAATCTATTTTTCATTTACACTCGAAAATCCGAATCATAACAATATTGTTTACGGGGTTTTACGTCGGCTGCATTAATACTAACAGCAGAGATTAACTGTACGTCACATATTAGCTGCTCTATAAAATGCATTCCATTACGGTTTAGGGCAGGTTAAAATATCGCTTATGCCTCGGATATGTCACAACGGCAGTCACATTTTTGTGGGGGTGAGAGGAGGCACTCAACAGGCACTCTCAACAGTGCCAGAGGGGTAATGCAGTCTCGTTGATCCGTTTATCTTCCGTCGGCTAAATGCATAAAACTGTATTAGGCAGCGTTATCAGGCATAATGCAGTAATTGGCACTGGTTAGAGGGAACATTGTACGAGGTTTAATATTTTACATATAAGACAAAAACATGGCTCGTTCTCAACACTTTGATTTCTTGATTTTGTTATATTCTTCTTTATACGTTATAAGCCGATTTAATATATAGTGTGTGTGTGTGTGTGTGTGTGTGTGTGTGTGTGTGTGTGTGTGTGTACTCACCTAGTTGTACTCACCTAGTTGTGCTTGCGGGGGTTGAGCTCTGGCTCTTTGGTCCCGCCTCTCAACGTCCCGCCTGTGTGTGTGTGTGTGTGTGTGTTTGTGTTTATATTACAAAGAGAAACTCAAAATTTATTCCCATCTTTTTCTTCCATGTTTTTTTCCTGTTTCTCATCCAGTCTATGCATGGCTAACTCTTTCTCATTTCCTAGCACTCTTTCCTTCACGGTTTTCACCATTTAAAGGCCCAAGCTCTCGTGTTCTTTTTCCTTCTTCTTTTATCCCTCATTTAGCCACTCCACTTTATCTCACTTCCTCCCCACATTCATAGCACTTACGCTTGGATCATCACAATAAATTCTGGTTAGACTCTCTCAGGGAAGAGACTTGAGAGAGGTGTATGTTTTTAAAACTTTGTCTCTGCCTCGGAGTGCAAGAATGTGGCACTGGGTTCTGATACTGTTGTTGACTATTGTTGGTCGTCTTTTTGTTACAAGGCATCTCTGCTTTTTTTTCTTTGATTAAATTCGTTTTCTACTGTTTATTCCTCCTTTGGTTTTTCTTATAGAGATGAGAGTAATCCTTTTTATGTATATCTGATTGGGAAATTATTATATGACGACCATCAGTTGGCTGTCGTGATAACTAATCTAATAAATTGTTTGCTTTAGGGACAATCCCCTTCTCTCCTCCAGTGATTTTTGGTGCCGCTCGAAAGTGATCTCCGTGTTGTAGTGAGAGAGCCCTGCCGGTGCATGCTCCCAGAGCCGATAATCGATGCTATAGGATATTTATGCNGTGTGTGTGTCTGATCTCGTTCTCGTGGGCGTATTAATTTTACGGATTTTCACTGAATAATTGTATATATTATCAAACGCATAGCCACGTTAATATATGCAAAATATGAATATTTGGAAAACATATTGTTTTATCAATGTGGTGTATTGTTTGGGCCATATAGAAGCCCATATATTATTTTACTGTAAAATCGTTATGCAAATATTGTAGAAAAAACGTACTAAAATTATTATATATATATATATATATATATAGATATTATATATATATATATATATATATATAATATATATATGTCGTACCTAGTAGCCAGAACGCACTTCTCAGCCTACTATGCAAGGCCCGATTTGCCTAATAAGCCAAGTTTTCATGAATTAATGTTTTTTTTGGCTACCTAACCGAACCTACCTATAGAGATAGGTTAGGTTAGGTTAGGTAGGGTTGGTTAGGTTCGGTCATATATCTACGTTAATTTTAACTCCAATAAAATTTTTTTTAACTCATACATAATGAAATGGGTAGCTTTATCATTTCATAAGAAAAAAATTAGAGAAAATATATCAATTCATGAAAACTTGGCTTATTAGGCAAATCTGGCCTTGCATAGTAGGCTGAGAAGTGTGTTCTGGCTACTAGGTACGACATATAATATATATATATATATATATATATATATATATATATATATATATCCACATCCAAATTTTCCTTGGAATACGACCCGCCAACTCGTTTAGCACTCAGGGGCCAGATTCACGAAGCAGTTACTCAAGTACTTACGAACGTGTACAACTTTCCTCAATCTTTGACGGCTTTGGTTACATTTATTAAACAGTTTACAAGCATGGAAACTTCCCAATCAATTGTTGTTATTGTTATAAACCGCCTCCTGGTGCTTCGGAGCTCATTAACTGTTTAATAATTGTAAACAAAGCCGCCAAAGAGTGAGTAAAGATGTACAGGTTCGTAAGTACTTGCGTAACTGCTTCGTGAATCTGGCCACTGGTACCCATTCACTGCAGGGTGAACAGAGGCTTACAGCTAACGATTGGCGCCTAGTCAACCTTTCCCGGCCAGGATACGAACCCAGCCCAAATTGCTCTCCAAATGCGGGGCGAGGTCTTTACCACTGTGCCATCGAAAATGTTATTCATTCTCGAAGAATTACTGTGATGTCTCTTAATGGATTGTTCATAAGTAACATTTCAGCTATTTTTATTCTTGACTTGTCTATCTAGATCCATCTTTCTATAATTTATATACTCATAAAATTTATACACTTGCCTAAATTTGTCATAAATAACTATACACTTTTATGATAAATGTACCATCATTCACTTATATTCTTCACACCAAATGTAACTTATTTTAAACTAATCTATTCTAAGTAAATAATTAACACTAACACTTCTTATAATCTAACCAATCCCATCCTACAGTCAGAACAGTATTTATCATATCACATAAATACTTTCTAACATCTTGAAGGAAAGTAAACACTAAGACACTTAAAACTTTCCATTTTATTCCTTCGACGTTACGTCAAAATGTGGCATCGTCAGGAATATACACATTGACACTAACGACACAGGTATACTCTTTTTACACCCAAAATATAATTTATACACGTTGGTACACCTCACCCTATGATTAATTAAGCTGTTCTAGAGGGGAAACATCACGTGACGTGATTGCTGCCTAACTTCAGCTAAAAATTGTGTACCGGGTCTGGATGGATAGATATATGGAGAAATCGATGGGAGACAGAAAGACAGATTGCATATTATATTATATAATATTATATTATAGCATGTGATATGATATAATATGCTTACATATTTTCGTATTTGTTTGTTAAAATTACCTGTGGCTTTTACCTGAAGCTGTATGCTGAGTTTGGGGGGTCAGAGGAACGGCAACGTTTGGGCACTAAGACAGGCACCCGAGGGGCACCGTAGCAGCCACTAGAGGAGATAAATGGAGCGTGTAAATTAGAAGGTGTATGTTACTGATAGGGATGCCGTAAATATCCCGAGAAATGGCCCAAAATGCTCCGTTTTCGTCTTGGGGGAAGATCTTCCTTTCTTTTCTTCTTCTTATTATGCTTTCATCTTTACTTTCCATTTTTCCTCCACTCACTTTTCTGTTTTCATCTGCTCTTCGTCCTCTTCTTTCCTGTCTTGCCTTCTGGTTTCTTCTGTATTTCCTTCGTCGTGGTTTTCATTTGTTTTGTGTGTGAATTTCTCTAATTCTCTCTCTTCTCCTTATCCTGCTAGTTATTCTTCATCTCTATAATTCTTAATCTCTTTAAATATTTTAATCTATTCGAACATATCCTTCGGTTCCTTCAATTTTTATTTCGCTCTACTCTGCTAATTCATTATCTCTTTCGTTCTTCTACATCTCCTCTTAATCTCTTCCATTCTTTTCCATCTCCCAAGTGGATTGTTGATGTTAGAAACAGAGTTAACGATCTGTTCAGAGAGGATTTCCTAAGAGGACAATAAACGCTTACCTCAGACTTAACCTTTCACGCAAGATTAAAATTTCCTTGGACCCTTAGGGAGCAAACTTTTGATCCTAAAGTGCCCCTGCCAGGAACACCAGGACTATAAGTCATTAAGCTCTTACGTGTTCACTTACGAAACCTCTACATCTTTCCACAATCACGTCAGTTTATGCTGGATTAATTAGACAGTTTACGAGCTTGGAAACTTTGTGCAAGCCATGGTTATTGTTGTTAAATACAATCTCACAGAGTTACAGAATTCAGACTGTTTCATAAATGAACACAAATGTGCAGTGACCGAGGAAAGATATACCCGTTTCGTTTATAGATATAAAGGTTTCGTTAATAGACAGGTAAATTTTTGATAAATCCCTTGCCCAGGTCTCATATCTTGAAGATAATAATTGCCTGTTTGATGCATACCAGTCTGTTGTATAATTGTCTGTACCTTACCAATTATATTTTATGGACATTTTTTTTAGATTTATTTTAACCCATTTACTCTGAGAAAGGGGCAGGAGAAACTCTTGGAGCGGTGGCAGAATTGTCTCTTTTGTGAGACTAGGAGCAAAGTATTGGGCGCAGAAAAATTTATGTTAATTCTTATCTCTTATCTTATATTACATCAATCTCTTCCCCCACCCCCTTTGCCCTTTCTCTTCGTATATCAATCACGTTCACATAATTGTCAGTCGTTGTATAGACCTTGAGGATTTGTCATGAGGGATCCTCTTGAGATTTTTTGCCCTGAGAGCCTGTCAAGAGGTTCTGTCATGAAAGCCTGTCAAGAGGTTCTGTCATGAAAGCCTGTCAACAGGTTCTATCATGGGAGCCTGTCAAGAGAACATAACAATAAAATATTTACAAAAATAAGTGTCTTACGTTCTTTCTTGCACTACAGTTATAGTAAAGTCTTATCAATTTCTTTGTTTATGCTACTGACGCAAAACTTAAATAGATTTTGTATTTGCAAATAGGAAAAAAAAGTCAGGATTAAAAACTCGACTCCCGTGAGTAATGAGAATAGCGAAGACCTGCTCTCTGCTGGAGCAATTATGTCTTAAATATTCTTGGTAAGAATGCTGTCTCAGGAGAAAACTCGTGCTCCTCTCTTCTTTAAAGGAAGAGATAAGGGTAAATGCCGGTAACTGACGAGTGGGGAGCTTTAAACACACACACACACACACACACACACATACACACACATAGAGCCCAATAGGCTCAGGAAACTGTACACCTGTTGATTGACGGTTGACAGGCGGGACCAAAGAGCCAGAGCTCAACCCCCGCAAGCACAACTAGGTGAGTACATCTAGGTGAGTACACACACACACACATGACTATCCCGGGCTGTGAGGGGTTCAGATACATAGCAGGCACCATGACAATGGGAGGACCAAGAATAGTAGTAGCAGTAATATACAACCCTCCACCAAATGACAGAAGGTCGAGTCAAGAGTATGAAAGCAACAACATGGCAGTTAACACTATAATTGAGAGGGCAGCCTGTAGAAATAGATCCCACCTGCTCATCATGGGGGACTTCAATCATGGAAGGATTGACTGGGAGAACAAGGACCCGCATGGAGGCGAGGATACGTGGAGAGCCAGACTATTGGAGGTGGGGACTAGAAACTTTTTAACTCAGCATGTCGGAGAACCCAGAAGGATGAGAGGAAATGACGAACCAGCGAGACTCGACCTAGTCTTCACTCTGAACGACTCCGACATAAGAGAAATCGGTTTTGAGTACCCAGTAGGAATGAGCGACCACAGTGTACTGGTGTTTGAGTACCTGATTGAAGAAGGATTATTGAACTCGAGGAGGGATTCTGAAACCAAAAGGTTAGCATACCGAAAGGGAAACTATGAGGAGATAAGAAAATTCCTAACAGATATAGCATGGGAAACAGAGCTCAGGGGAAAGACGGCCCAAGATATGATGGACTACATCACGCAGAAGTGCAAGGACGCAGCAAACAAGTTTGTCCCAGTCCAAAAGGAAAACAGTGAAATGAAGATGAGAAACCCATTGTTTAATCAGAGATGTAGGCTAGCTAAGCAGCAAAGTAAAAGGGCATGGAGAAACTATAAGAATAACAGGACACTGGAGAGCAGAGAAAGATAACAGAATGTCAAGAATGAATATGTCAGGATGAGAAGAGAGGCAGAAAGACATATGAAAATGACATCGCAAGCAAGGTAAAGACTCAGTCTAAATTGCTGCTTAGCCACATCAGGAGAAAAACAACAGTAAAGGAACAGGTTACGAAATTAAAGACAGGGGCGGAAGGATTCACTACAAACGACAAGGAAGTGAGTGAGGAACTGAATAAGAAATTCCAGGAGGTCTTCACCTAAGAGCAGGGAGAAATTCCAGAGATAAGAGAGGGAATAGCTAACCAGGAACCACTGGAAGAGTTTGAGATTACCAGCGGGGAAGTAAGGAAGTGTTTGCTAGAGTTGGATGTGACAAAGGCCATAGGCCCAGATGGAATCTCCCCATGGATACTAAAGGAAGGAGCAGAAGAACTGTGCCTATCACTCTCCATAGTGTATAACAAATCACTGGCAACAGGGGAACTGCCAGATATTTGGAAAGCAGCTAACGTAGTCCCGATATACAAGAAAGGAGATAGACAGGAGGCACTGAACTACAGGCCAATGTCCCTAACCTGCATACCATGCAAGCTGACGGAGAAGATTGTGCGAAGAAAGCCAGTGGAGCATCTGGAGCGAAAGAACTTTGTAACACAGCATCAACATGGGTTCAGGGATGGCAGGTCCTGCATCACAGGGTTACTTGAATTCTACGACCAGGCAACAAAAATAAGGCAAGAAAAAGAAGAGTGGGCAGACTGCATATTTTTGAATTGTCAGAAAGCCTTTGATACAGTGCCACACAAGAGGCTAGTGAAAAAGCTGGAGATGCAGGCTGGAGTGAAAGGGAAGGTACTCCATTGGATAAAGGAGTACCTAAGCAACAGGAGACAACGAGTCAGTGTGAGGGGGGAGGACTCAGATTGGCGAGACGTTACAAGTGGAGTCCCGCAGGGGTCAGTCCTTGGACCAATACTGTTTCTGATATATGTAAATGATCTCCCAGAGGGTATAGAATTGTTTCTCTCAATGTTTGCCGATGATGCCAAAATTACGAGGAGGATTGAAACAGAAGATGATAGTAGGAGGCTATAAGATGACCTAGACAGACTGAGTGAATGGTCCAACAAATGGCTGTAGAAGTTCATCCCGAGTAAATGCAAAGTAATGAAACTAGGCAGTGGAAATAGGAGGCCAGACACAGGATACAGAATAGGAGATGAAGTACTTAATGAAACGGACAGAGAGAAAGATCTAGGAGTTGATATCACACCAAACCTGTCTCCTGAAGCTCATATAAAAAGAATAACGTCTGCGGCATATGCGAGGCTGGCTAACATCAAAATAGCGTTCAGGAACCTGTGTAAGGAATCATTCAGAATCTTGTACACCACATATGTAAGACCAATCTTGGAGTATGCGGCCCCAGCATGGAGCCCGTACCTTGTCAAGCACAAGACGAAGCTGGAAAAAGTCCAAAGGTATGCCATTAGACTAGTCCCAAAACTAAGAGGCATGAGTTACGAGGAAAGGTTGAGGGGAAATGCACCTTACGACACAGGAAGGCAGAAGAGTAAGGGGAAACATGATCACAACCTACAAAATTCTCAGAGGAATCGACCGGGTAAACAAGGATAAACTATTCAACACTGGTGAGACGCGAACAAGGGGACACAGGTGGAAACTGAGTACCCACATGAGCCACAGAGACGTTAGAAGGAACTTTTTCAGTGCCAGAGTAGTTAACGGATGGAATGCATTAGGCCGTGATGTGGTGGAGGCTGACTCCATACACAGTTTTAAATGTAGATATGATAGAGTCCAGTAGGCTCTGGAATCTGTACTCCAGTTGATTGACAGTTGAGAGGCGAGAGCAAAGAGCCAGAGCTCAATCCCCGCAAGCACAAATAGGTGAGTAAAAATAGGTAAGTACACACACACACACACTATATCAGACTTACAAACACGTTACACAAGTGATACTTAACATTATTGCCAACCGTGTTCGTTCCTCGTTAACAGGTCTTGACCAACGTTAGCAGCCCATCACCTGTGTTAGCAACTTTTGACCAACAAGAGTGGTCAACCACACACAATTAACCACTTGGGCTGGACGGTGGAGCGATGGTCTCGCTACATGCAGGTCGGCGTTCAATCCCCGACCGTCCAAGTGGTTGGGCAGCATTCCTTCCCGCCGTCCAATCCCAAATAATCTTATCCTGACCCCCTTCCAAATACTATATAGCCGTAAAGGCTTGGCGCTTCCCCCCACCCCCTTGATAATTCCCTCCCCTCCGCCACCCTTCTCTCCGTTCTTAATCATCTTGCAAACTCAATTATCATTCATCGTTTCGCCTCAGTTATTACGGAGAAAAGCAAAAAACTCATTATCATAAATAACCATCACTTTACAAAGGATAGTTAACATTATTAAAACTATTTTATAGGGGAAAGCATATGGAGTCTAAGCTTATTCTTAATCATATTATTATGAAACAATGCTGTCCAAGGTATCAAAATAATTTATTATTGTGATACTAAACTGCTGAATCTATCGTAATCTCATTATTTTATTTTATTCACTTATATTCTGTATGTATTCTACCTGTATTATTAATTAGTTTAAATATGTAGTTATTTGATCTCTGTCTGAATCCTACTTTTGTGCTAGCTCAATTATTCTTCAGAATATGTGTTTTAAATCATTTACCCTGAGCCTATGTATGATATGTAATGTATGAGGCGGTTACGTTACGTATATGCGTATATGCGAATGATATACGTTACGTATATGCCGTGAAATAATGTCATACAAAACATGGAATTTTCGGGCTTGTGTCCATATCTTTTAATATGAGTTCTCTGCTACCTTGCTAAGCTCTATAAGGGGTTAGAGTTCAGGTCATGAAAAAGATAGGTTCACCGTTAATATCTAGTCTATATGAAAGGTTCACAAGCAATAGGTCAGCAAATATTCCCATCTGGCAAGATGGGAATATCGATGGCAGGATAGCATGCTATCAATGCATGGTATCCTGCCGTACATGCTATCGTTCCCACGGTAGACGCGGATGGTGTTCTCCTACAAGCATCTCAATAGCATCTCTCCTGCTCTCTACAAGCACCTTATTATTATCTTTACTGCTTTCTACAAACACCTTACTCTACAAATCTTTTAAATATACAAATAAAAACATAGCAGTGACCCTCCGGCGCTGGTTTCCACACCAGCAATAAAACTGAGCAGAGTCTACAAGTAAAAGTATTGTATAATCTTATGATGCAAATTTATTCGCAATTTTCCAGTATATGAATTCCGTAATACAAGATTATTACAGTGAACATTTTCAACCGGCTTCAAACCCGCGTATTGTATATATATATATATATATATATATATATATATATATATATATATATATATATATATATATATATATATATATATATATTGTGACAGTAATCTCTTTCAAGAGAGATTTTAGCTGCTTCTTCTTCCTACATCGCGTGACTTCTATACGTCTGCTACATCAAGATAGCACATTCAAGTGTATATAAATGGATTAACAGACGTCTTATCTCTCAGGAGTACACTACCCTTATCCTCACCCCCCCCCCTCACTGTCGGCGCACCACCTTCGTCTTCGATCACCAAACGACCACTTCAAGCCAACACTCTCCCCATTGGTGAATCGGCGACTTAATACGACTCCATCGCCATCTGCATCGCCTATATATAGTCTCGCACGAGCAGTTGGCCTCAGAATATTCTTGTGCTCTAGAGCTGATGCTTCTATCTAACATCTTCCTGTATATTAGTAGAGGTTTCAGCCAGCCACTATTCTCAGCACCATTAACTAATTTTTGTCTTGCTTATTGTAGAGTAACGTAATCATTATTTATTTTATATTGTGTTTGTCTTTGTCTCTATTTTTGATCTGCACTGGAATAGCCAAGGGATTATCTATATTTTGTTTCTATTTATTTAAAGTAAATTAAAATTCATTATTTTCAGGGTTTTGGCGTGTTTTTCCCTTTCACTTTACCACAGGAGACAACCGCCAAGCAGTCAACATTTTTGTTTTCTTTTGTTTTCTTTGTTTTCTAATGTGATTGGCATTTCCACCAGCCATAGAGAAGACTGTCTTAACACCTACATTTCTCGTCACA
>WNGS01158745.1:13572249-13588636 GCA_020271785.1 Procambarus virginalis | reverse complement strand
CACCACACACACACACTGCCAAAAGGCCTTTGATACAGTAACGCCATGAGACTGCTAATACAAACTTGAGAGGCAGGCAGGAGTAAGCGGAAGGCCCAGATGGGTGAAGAGACTACAACAGGAAGGAGCCAGAGGGTAATGGTAAGGGGCGGACGAAGTCGGACTGGAGAACAGTAACAAGTGGAGTACTCAAGGATCGGGCTGGGACCAATCCCTTTCTACTGACCACACTACACTGACCACACTACACTGACCACACAACACTGACCACACTACACTGACTACACTGCACTGACTACACCACACTGACCACACTACACTGACCACACAACACTGAATACACTACACTGACTACACTACACTGACTACACTACACTGACTACACCACCTGACTACACTACACTGACCACACTCCACTGACTACACCACACTGACTACACTACACTGACACACTACACTGACTACACTACCACTGACTACACTACACTGACACACTACACTGACTACACTACACTGACCACACCACACTGACTACACTACACTGACTACACTACACTGACCACACTACACTGACTACACTACACTGACTACACTACACTGACCACACCACACTGACCACACCACACTGACCACACTACACTGACCACACCACACTGACCACACTACACTGACCACACTACACTGACCACACTACACTGACCACACTACACTGACCACACCACACTGACCACACTACACTGACCACACACACTGACCACACTACACTGACCACACCACACTGACCACACTACACTGACCACACTACACTGACCACACAACACTGATCACACTACACTGACCACACTACACTGACCACACACACTGACCACACTACACTGACCACACTACACTGACCACACTACACTGACCACACAACACTGACCACACTACACTGACCACACAACACTGACCACTCTACACTGACCACACCACACTGACCACACCACACTGACCACACTACACTGACCACACCACACTGACTACACCACACTGACCACACTACACTGACTATACTACACTGACTACACCACACTGACCACACTACACTCACCACACTACACTGACTACACCACACTGTCTTATGTGATGATCGTGCAGATTTGGCACTCTGGTATAGTGTCCTCTGTAATCCTTTTCTTGCGCTACCGCTCACAGGGTGAGTATGGGGTGCACAATCAACTACCAGCCTTCGGCGGCAATAAAAACTATCTCCGTGTGTATAAACAATCGTATATACCGTCGCATTTAGACGTATACTCTCCCTTAGGCCAAAAAATTGTCGTACTGGAAAATAGTAGTAGCTGGCGAAATTGACATACTTCCCCGTTTTCTGTTTTGGGTCCTCTGGTAGGTTAGGATAAGGGTACTTTGTACGACAGTTCCTTGACGTTGGGAAATCTTAGAAGAATGGGCTGTATTTACACCTAGAAATGGGGGTATACCTCTCACTGTATATTCACCGATATATGGAGTATACCTCTCAGTGAATATACACTGATATATGGGGGTATTCCTGTCAGTGTATGTAACCTGTTGACGTTTCCATCCATCACAGGCTCTTTTTAATTCGTAACTAAGCAAGAAACGCGAAGAAAACCTTTTTAGAATTGTTGTTGTTAAAGATTCGCTACCTGGAACAAGAAGTTCCAAGTAACACGGGCTATGGTGAGCCCGTAGTGGATGTTAAAATATATTCTTTTTAGAAGTAATTCAAATCTGATGCACCATACATATATATCATTATAAATGGACAACTCAAGGATGCAAGTTGGTCAATAAGCAATTTGACCAGATTCTAAGTTTACCATGACGCAAGTTTGCTAGGACACAAGTTCACCAGGGAGGGAACTGTCCTAGAAACACAAGAGGTCCCAGGATAGAGCCTTGAGGCACTCCACTTCCAACGGGTTTCCTTCCAATACCCCTCCAATCCCTTCCCCCTCCCATCTCTTCCCTTCCCTCCATTAATCTATGTTTTACAAGATGTAGCCGGACGTTCTTATGTTCTTCCCTCCCCGGCATCAAGTGTGTAAGAACAGAATAAAACATTTGATAGCGAGAGAGAACATATATAAATGATTAGATACATAGAGCTGAATATATATATATATATATATATGGGGAATGTTATATGGATAGAGGAATGGATGGCGTTATAAGTAGCTAGATGAGGGGACAGTTGGACAGATATTGACGGATATATTAATAATTTGCATAAATTGACAGATATAAATAGCGAAGGTAAGTGAGAAGAGAGTTTATTTATAGAATAATATTTGTGGAAAGCACATTCGAATATTTTTGTTTCATATTAATTGATAGCCAATATTTGCATTTGCCAAAAGGTTATTTTAGTATGTGTGAATGACGAAATTTGTTTGTGGATTTATGTTCCTTGAAAATAAAAGCATATACATACACATATGTACGCATACATACATACATTCATATATACATACGCACACACATTCATGCATACATATATACATACATGTACTACTGTTAGTGCTTGTGTGTACAGTATGTATTTTTGGAATATAAAATTATATAGATTAAGATTTATTTCATCATAGATAAAATTTATTTCACAATTATGCTGCATCACATGGAAAATAAATAAGCGTATTTCAGTCACTGATTTCTTCCGGATTAAATTAAACATAAAGTTATGATTTTCAGAGTGAATGATTGTGAATGTTCAATTTAACAATACCTTTGGATGTAAATAGAATCGAATCCAAGTAAATTTAAGGAAAATTTTCACTTAAAGATGGGAAGATTACCGAATTAATCTCAATTACGAAAAAATTAATGAATTCAACATAAACCCTATCATCATGTGTCAAAAATACTGCCCCTATTACCTGCTTGACACTATATCATGCAGAAGCATGTGTCCGGTTAATTAAGGTTGAAAATATTAAATAGACGAACGAAAACGCTTGTCACTATCGATCAAACATGTCGTCATTGATCACAGATGTCGTCATCGATCTCAGATGTCGTCAACCATCACGACGGCTCGTGCATCACATCTGCAGGAGACGTGGGCGGAGGAATCCTGTCGGATTTGTGAGGTGAGGCGCTCCCCAGGCCATCTGTCTCGGTAAAGTGACAGTGAAGGGGGAGAAGGGTGTTGCTAGGGTGGTGGTGAGTGGTGGTGGTGGTAGTGATGGTGGTGATGGTGGTGGTGGTGGTGACAGTGGTAGGGGTGACAGTGGTGGTGATGGTGGTGGTAGTCACAATGATAGTGGTGATGGTGGCGCGGTGTGTTGGTACTGATAGTAGATACAAAGAGAAAATTAGGCAGGAGTGAACACATTAAACTACGGATGGTAAAAAAAAGGCGGAGCCCAAGGACTGCAACAGCTCAATCTTGCAGGCAATAACAGTAAACAAAAAAAAGCCAGATTTTTTTGCAAAAATCCGCTGGATTCACTCTCAGTAGAAAATCCGTCATTAACATTAACAGAAAATAAAGAGAACACATATTGAGTGTTTTACTTACGCTCATTAAAATTTTAAAGTAAAGCGATACAGAGCAGGCACAAAAGCGGGCTGAAACCGAAAAAGCCTTTAGCTTTGAAGACTAATCCACCTCTAAGCTATAAAATTATATTTAAGCTAATCACAAACCAAAATTAATCCAACCTTTTTGATTCCATTTAGGATCCAGTTTCCTGGTTCCTTTTGGGGTTCCATTTATCTGTGAACCAAAGCCTCAACGTCATCACCTCAAGAAGAGTCTTACCCTAGAAGGGCACAGTGAGGCTCCCTCCTCCTCCTCCCGAAGCAACAGGTTGCCACTGAGAATGGATTATTGCAATTAACAGAGACGGAATCAGGAAGATTTGGCACGAGTCCCTTTCAAGATAATAGTAGCAGCTGCTTCCATCCGGATGAGCAGCTCCGGCCAGATCGATCTCGCGTCGTGGAGAGATTGTGGGAGATTGTGGTGAAGATGAGAGACACCCCTCCCTCGCCGTGGAGAGATTGTGGCTAGGATGAGAGTCACTCCTCGCTAATCGACTCCGAGGAAGTCAAAATAGGACGAGCAGTTCCTGCTGGATCGCTCTCTCGCCGTGAAGAGAGAGAGAGATTTTTAAGAGATTGTGGTAAAAGGAAAAACATTCCTCGCCGCGGAGAGATTGAGGCGAGGGCGACAATCCTCGCCAATCTCCTCCTACGAGGTAGAGACACCGAGCATCTGATATTGCCGGGACCCAATGTAAACAAACACTCTCTCTCCCTCGGTTCCGCTCCACTTGCCGACGGCGTGAACGGCAGTGTAAACGCCCAGTATCACGCCTCACCACACACTCCCGTTCCTTCCCTGTTGTTGTGGCTTCCTAAACATGTACAGCAGAAAGAGAGGTTGAATTATAAGTGTGTGTGTGTGTGTGTGTGTGTGTGTGTGTGTGTGTGTGTGTGTGTGTGTGTGTGTGTGTGTGTGTGTGTGTGTGTGTGTATGACAGGCCAAGGAAGGCGGAAGCCGGAATATTTCAACACAGACAGAACACGAAACAATGGATACGGATTGCAAGAGCTTAGATTTAGAAAAGGCATGGGTAAATACTGGTTTGGAAATAGGGGTTGTTGATATTTGNATAGAATATATATATATATATATATTATATAGAGATATATATATCATATATATATATATATAATATATATATATATATATATATATATATATATATTTATATATATATATATATATATATATATATATAATATATATATATATATAATATATATATATATATTAGGGGTACCACCTCTGGTGCAATTGCAGGGACCCACATCCTCGAAGAAGAAAACAAAGAGCATTCAGAGAAGATCTTGTGGATTCTCACTGAATACTTTATTCTTTTCTTCTCCTACCACCCCTATTATTTTTTTGTATGTTTTGTTTTATTTTATTGCAATGCTACAGTTTACAGAGAAAACACACACACACACACAAATATATAACAATTAAACAATCAGCGTTCGAAGACCTCGTCCAGCTCCTCGGAGGTTGGGTGCGTACCCAGGATACAGCACGCATTTCCCCTCTGCACTGCGACACTGAGGCGCTGGAATAGGAAACTGGCTGCTCGTGGGTCTCTAGTTTTCCCAATGAGTTCCTCACCAACCTCCTTTAAAACTTGAGTGCACATTTACCCCAGGCGCCCAGAGTCTCTGAGCCTATCGGCACGAACCTGTAACAACGTTCTAGGTTTCTGTACTTGTGGATTTTCTGGGTCTCCCTGAAGGTGGCTGCCCCACCTCCCTCCGCTGAGCTGTAACGTAAATAGGTATCAGCCAATGTAGATGCACAGGTGTAATCCCATACGACCTGTTTACCTTCCCTCCATGGCTGCAGGGTGACTCCATCTGGGCGTTTTTGGCTGTTGTCAGGTCTGCACAGCTGGGGTTCCCTTTGTGCTGGACACCCAGCTGTAGCCAAACTTCTCTTGATGATGTCATTGACTGCCTCGTGTCTGGCAATCTTTCCCTGTGTCTTACGACAGATGAGACCATGGCTGCCGTATTGGTCTGCCCGTGCCTGGCCGCAAATACACCGGTGCTCGGTGGAGATAGGGGCGGCAAGGCGCAGAGCAACACCAATACTTAGGGCCCGATGATCCAGGCGGGTGCCCAAGGCGGAATTAGGGACTGCCAACAGGAAGTCCCCAGCATGGGGGGCTTGCACAGCTAGGAGACGCGCTCTGTCCTTCTGAGAAGCTACGTCCAGCAATGCTTTGGCGATGTTCTCCACTATAGGGCTATCCCATTTGGCCTGTTTACCGTCGTTTGGACAAGTTGGTCGGGTGTGTGAATTGGCGAGTGTGTCCCACCGACCAGCTCCTTCCACAAATTTGGGATCACGAATCCCAATGGAGTTCCTTAGGTATTCTGGTAGTATTTCCTTCACTAATTCACTTGTAGCACTGGTCGAGGATAAGAATGCCGGCAATGCTAACTGTGTCGCCTTGCGAATACCTATACCCCCAAGTCTAACTGGGAGCGTTGCTTGGTCCCACTGGTCATCTTGCAGGGAGAGGTTTAACACTTTCATAGTTATTGTCTTTAGGAGTGAATCGTATTCCGTTAATTTTGGGCTGTCAAAAGAAGGAGCACACCTGAGGAAATAGGTAAGTCTGGGCAAGGCCAGGCACCTTGTAAGAAGGTACAACGCATCATGAGCATCCAAAGCCCCTATTCGCGCCTCCATCCTCCTCAGGTCTTTAAGCTTTTCTTCGAGGACTACCTCAATGGCGTTCGAGCCCAGAGGTGCCCCTAGCAGCACACTGTCGGTGGGAGCGATCACTTGGGCTCCTGGCAATAAGATTTGTACTGCATTTATGATTGATTGGTTGGACGAGATGATTTCACACTTTGATGGATTTAGTGTAAGGCCTAACTCCTCTCCCCTAGATTTCACTAGCTGAAGATCTCCTAGTAGGGATTCCTGTGTCCCTGCCAGGGTGCCATCGTCCAGGAACCAGATGTTGAATTCGCTGGACAACCTACTTGTGACCTCCTTAGCTGCCATGCAGAAAAGAAAAGGGGCAAGTGGGTCTCCCTGCTGGACACCTTCTGCGGAAACAACTTCATGTTCCCCAAACAACAGTGTCGATTCCCTACTGTACCCTGCTGAAACGAAAGGAAGTAGACAAGGAAAGCTGGTTCGAACTGCTTCCAGTACCACATCCCTTTTTACCTGGTTGAAGGCATTTTTAAGTCTAATTTAATTAATGCCTTATTCACTGGGAGGTCCTTGATATAGGCTCGTGCTGCATGAGCTGCTGCTTCACAGCCATGGGGGACACCAAAACCTAGTTGATGGGGTCGAAGCATCGTTGCAGCGTCTATGCTGATTTTTCTGACAGCTGCCCTAGCAACAAGGCGCCGAAGTGTGTTGCCCACGGCAATGGGTCTGACTCCACCATCCTTCTTCTTAAGGGCACAAAGGGATGCTCCGAAGAAGAACGGTTTAATTGTGTCTGGGATCAACCCGGAGAGACAGTCGTTGACAAACTTCGTGATCTCTGACAGTAGTGTCTCGGCAACTTCGCCGAGAACTGGGTTTGTCATCTCCTTGAGGTGCTGAGGTCTTACTCCAGTGTATCCCCCTGCTGAGCCTGGTGGAAATGACATGATGGCTTTGTATACCTCTGATGCTTGGAGGAATAGAGGTCCCATGTCTGGGGCATTTGTGTCCCCAGCAGTGGGTTCCCATGGTACTCTGGGAGGGTGCTTCTCTCTCAGTGAGTCGGCAGTTGCTGTATCTCTAGGGGCGATTGTTTCTTCACTGGTAAGTAACCTAATTGCCCCTACTGTGTTGCCCTCTTCAATTTTCTTGGTCACTTGTGTTCCAAGCTTAAAATTATCATTGGAACTCTTGGGTCTTCCACGACGGTTTTTGCGTTGAGGAGGGATGGGGATCAATATATATTATATATATATATATATATATATATATATATATATATATATATATATATATATATATATATAATGGGGGGAAGAAGGAAAGGACCATCCACGTTTTTATTTTCAGATATGAAAACATTCCACTAGTATCTGTATAAAAAGTTTTTATGAAGAGCAGAAATAGTATCGTATATTTTTCTTTAGAAAAATGCTGCTCGGGTTTGGTTATTTAATTCTTTAGTGCAATATTGTTATTGGTCGCAATGTGATGACACCAGGTTTGCCTGGGAGGCTGGGTGGTTGACAGACAGGCTAGCTGGCTGACTGGTCGATAGACTGGCTTACTGGGTGGTTGATAGACTGACTTACTGGGTGGTTGATAGACTGACTTACTGGTTTACAATAGGGCTGAATTTACCAGCTGCTGTGACCGTAAGCTGACTAGTGTTACTGAGGATGGTTTAAATTCTAGTAGACTGCATACATTAGTAACGGGATGGTTATCTGACTAGTGGGCTGCTTAGTTGTCTGGCTAATAGGCTATCTGACTTGAGGGCCGGATAGTTAATCTATTCCCCACGTCTCATTAGTTAGTTGTTGGGTTGTCCTCCGTCCTCGTTAGCAAGCAATCCTCTTTCTTTTTTGTCCTCGTCCCTCCTCACGCGTCCTCGCGCAGTCCTCGGCCCCAAACCAAGGGAGGTTGGGAAGCAGGCACGGGAGATGAAATCCATTATTCTCTCCTCCATTTGGGGGATCAGCCTGACTCAGAGGCAGGATAAGGTGGAAAAAGAAAGATCCATCAACACTCGCAGACGCACACACAACGCACATACATACATACATACATACATACATACATACATACATACATACATACATACATACATACACAGACATATACAGCACGCACAATGAATCTACAAATGGTGTTATATAATTACTAAACCTTCACACTGACTAATACAAAACGCACGCATACACCTCCCTTACACGCTCATAAAAACTCACAATGCACAACACCAACACACACACACACACACACACCAACACACACCACACCGAACACCACCACACACACACACACAACACACAACACACACACACACACACACACAACACACACAAACACACACACACTTTACAGCATCAGATCATAAGATTACTCAATACTGTGAGAGTCATATTCACTATATCAAACACGAAGGACAGCCAGGGGAATATTATATTCTTGTTAGGATGTATATTCTGTATTTGAGTAACGAGGTGACTGTTAGGCTGTAACACTTGATGGTTACTCACTAAAATCAAAATAATTCACAAGAACAATAAATCATCAGAAAGTCGGTAATATCCAATTTCCTCATATCATTCGATAAGCGAAAATATTATATATTATATATATATATATATATATTATATATATATATATTACATATTATAATATTATAATATATATATATATTATAATATATATATATATATATATATATATATATATATATATATATATATATATATATATATATATATATATATACAGGCGACTGGCAGGCCAATACCTCTTTGTTCCCATAGCGTCTGAGACGCATGGCCCCTGGGGCAAGAGTGCCTTGGGATTTCTCAAGGAATTGGGTTCCAAGCTCATCGACGTCACCAGAGACCCAAGGGCTTGCAGTTTTTTGTTTCAGCGCCTCAGTGTGGCGATCCAGAGGGGAAATGCTTGCTGCGTCCTCGGTTCCTGTCCGGAAGCGGAGGAGCTTCAAGAGATCCATAACCTTTAGGCATTTGTCTTGTATGTTTTGTAACCTTTAAATACACAATAAAGCATAAAAAAAGGAAGGGGGTGGTAGGAGAAAAGCACACAGAAACTGTATTGGAGGGGACCTACATTCCCTCCAATGCGTTATGTGTGATTTCCTCCGAGGCTATGGGTCCCCCTTCTTCCAGCCAGAGGTGGTACTCCCTTCCATTTTGTAAAAAAAAAAAAAAAAAAAAAAAAAACAAAAAAAAAAAAAAAAAAAATATATATATAGATTATATATAATATAATAGATATAGATATAGAATAATATAATATAATAATATCTATATATATATATATATATACTAATAATAATAATCTATTATTATTCTATAATACTATAATATATATTATATATAATATATATATATATCTATATATATATATATATAATCGAAGTTAGATAAATATACACACATACCTAAAGAATAGGGTGGTAGGGAGAAGAAAATATCAAAGTGTTCAGTGAGGATCCACAAGGTCTTCTCTGGGTACTCTTTATTTTCTTCTCCGAGGCTATGGGTCCCTACACTTGCACCTATATATATATATATATATATATATATATATATATATATATATAATATATATATATATATATATATATATACGTAATCTAACCCCAGCACAGTCCACTCGTCAATCAGCTGTAAATGTTGCAACTCCTGGATTCGGAGTGGAATCAATTTCCCCCTCATCGTCCGGCCAGGGTTCCAAGGAATGGAATGCAAGGCACCAGGAATTGGAATGAATGCGGCGGGAGGGAATAGCACGGAATGACCACTGGAGCAGATTTACGGAAGGCTGAAGCAGACCGCAAATTATTAAGACAATGTTTAGAAACTTCACGTGTATTCTGAATCATCAAATTGGTCTTAATGTATGTATTTATAGCGATGAAATAAAATATCCGCTTGTGTCTTTCCAAGCTTCGATGCTTGGGACTAGTCTCACTCAATTTTGCACGGTGATTGCTGTTGGGTAGATGCCCAAAATAGGTGTGCCGGTGTTACCTCCATTCCTCCTAGTAAAACCTGGCGCCCCCTCCTTCCCTCCACCTCGTATACTCTGGCACCGGCACTAATCTCGGCAAATTTTAAAAACAAAAAATCTACGTGTCATACTTTGCCCTTATTAAGCTGATGATGATGAGGTCAATTACTCAAGAGGTTCCAGCAGCGCCGTCCAAGCATTGTCCGGAGAGCCCCCATACGGGGTGTATGGGGGCTCGCTGTGTATACCGCCTTACATACATTCATTCGTACATACCGCTGTATACTCCTTCCACCCTACCCCTTCCACAGGTCGCTTACTGCATCATAAATCCCGAACATGTCCAGAATCTCCGTCCATATAACCCCTATTCCATACACGTCCACGAATCTGTGACAAAGGGTGAGAGAGAGAGAGAGAGAGAGAGAGAGAGAGAGAGAGAGAGAGAGAGAGAGAGAGAGAGAGAGAGAGAGAGAGAGAGAAAGAGAGCATGTATTGACAGAAGTTGAGAATACCATGTATATGCCCATTATTACCATTAGTTCAATCAATTTATCAACTTTCCTGTGACTTTTATTTTGTGGAATGAATGCGTGGTCGATCCGGCCATATTATATAAAAAATTATACATATTTATTTTGTACGACAGTAGTATCGCCACTAAGGCTGGCTGACCACTCAGCCATGAATGTCTGTCAGTGAGGAATGTGGAAAGTGACATTACTGCCAGCAGACTAAATTGCCTGAACTACACAGTTACTCAACCCAGCAGACACACGACCGGCTGTAATTGCTCCAACAATACAGTCGCTAGAATTAGCAAATTTAACATACCTCCCTGGCATCGATTTAGCAATAACGGCCTTGTCCAAGTGAATGTTTAACACATTTATGTAGATAAATTAGGAATAAGACTATGTGGTACAGTAGTAGAAGTAGTAGCAATAGCATAGTAGCAGCAGTAGTAGAACTTGTAGTGGTAGTAGTAGTAGTATCTCTGTTTACGATTGGTAATGTTTATCAACGTGATCTTGTCATGAATGGGTGTCCTCAATGAGAGTACACGAGGCATTGTTTACTCCTTGAAGACAAATGTTTCATTCCAACAAACCGTGATTATCAACCAAGAGCCAGATGCTAGTATATCCAGCCACCAAACCACCTTGTTTATGAATGAAAAACAGTTTACACACGTTCCATTCACCTGGGTTCTAGGTGTTTACGGTTTACACAGGACTGGGAGCCGATCTCAAGTCAGGTTCGTTAAAGCAGTGGTCAACCCCCAACCCCCAAGACATATTCATCTGTTTTAACGTGCTGTGTACTAAAAATATGTTTGTGTGGTGACGTTATTGAAGAGTTAAATTTGTATTTACACTTGTGAAAATAATGGTAGGAGGCTTGCAACTTTCCAAACATATAAAACTATAACCTTTTCTCTGACACACACCTGTAAACTTATACTGTTCCCAAACACACAACTTAACCCTCCCATCCCCCGTCAAACACAAACATTCACCGTTAAAAACAATCAACCAAGTATAACCATACGACTCACACAATTATACACCCTCCCACGACACGCACAATTATACACCCTCCCACGACACGCACAATTATACACCCTCCCACGACACGCACAATCATGCAAACGCTCCCTCAACACACACACACAACACACACACACACACACACACACACACACACACACACACACACACACACACACACACACACACACAGCAACTTTTCGAGGTTGCACTTGCAATCTCTAAGCACAGCTCTGTGAAGGTGGAAGTTTTGTAAAGAGAGTGATGGGCGGAGGAGAAGTTTTATCACAGCCCTCAAAGGTTCTCCAAGATAAAAAAAAGAAAAAACTTGCCTCGATTGAAGTCCTCAACTTCCTCTCGATCATGCTTCGGTGGACAGAGTTGCTGGGTAGACCAACCTTATACGTAATAATGAATTGAACAAATATAAAATTATATACTAAGAAATACAATTTATACATCATTATGTATAGTAGAAAGTATACATAGTTCTCGCAATATATTAATACCGTGTAACAAAGATTACATTATACATGATACAGACGTAGGATTATCATTTATTAGCATCTGAATTACAAATATATATTATATATATATATATATATATATATATATATATATATATATATATATATATATATATATATATATATGAGGGGTACCACCTCTGGTGCAAGTGTAGGGACCCATAGCCTCGGAGAAGAAATAAAGAGTACTCAGATATAAATATATATATATATATATATATATATATATATATATATACATATATATATATATATATATATATATATATATATATACATATATATATATATATATATATATATATATATATATGCTGTATCCTGGGTACGCACCCAACCTCCGAGGAGCTGGACGAGGTCTTCGAACGCTGATTGTTTAATTGTTATATATTTGTGTGTGTGTGTGTGTTCTATATATATATATATATATATAATATATATATATATATATATATATATATAATAATTGGATTGAAAATATTCATATCTAATTCATATCTAAACGTGGAAAATTTAATGTTTATGACAGATAATAGCAGACAAAGAGAGATATTTATCATTAACGAATACTAGTATATCCAGAAATATAATTATTTTATTACTTCATAATTTGGTGTATAAATATTTTGGCTAAAAAAAATGCCCATTGCTCTCTGTGAACTTTGCCTGGTAGAATATATTTCAGATTTTTTTCCCCCTTCCATTTTCAACTTGGTCTTTAGAAAAGATTTTTCTCGTCAAATTTTTTGGACCTAGATTTTTTTTTGCTGCCAGAAGAGGTAGTGTGTCGTTTTTATATCATTTAACATCCTGCGTGAATGAAATAGTGTGGCTGTGGCTGTGGCTCTCTCTCTCTCTCTCTCTCTCTCTCTCTCTCTCTCTCTCTCTCTCTCTCTCTCTCTCTTTCTGCTTCTATTCTTCCTATTCAAGTCATTTGTTACTTCCTTTTGCATTTCATTTTAACATTGAATAGAATGCCAAGTTTGTTTACATGGACTGTAGTGTTAGTTATCCTGCCTGATAACCTATCCTGTGATAGTAGTGTTAGTTATCCTGTCTGATAACCTATCCTGTGATAGTAGTGTTAGTTATCCTGCCTGATAACCTATCCTGTGATAGTGTTATTTATCCTGCCTGATAAGCTATCCTGTGATAGTAGTGTTAGTTATCCTGCCTGATAACCTATCCTGTGATAGTAGTGTTAGTTATCCTGTTTGATAACCTATCATGTCATAGTAGTGTTAGTTATCCTGCCTGATATTGATGATAATATTCCTGATGTTCTAATAACTGATCTTCCAAAATAATTCGTAATCCCTCCTTCATCTCGAATATCCTTCTGAGGGTCTTTCTTTGACACGATATCACGCACACGCACGCACACGCACGCACGCACGTACAAACACGCACGTACACACACGCACGCACACGCACGCACGTACAAACACGCACGTACACACACGCACGCACACGCACGTAAACTCACTGACAGTGAGCTCAAACTCACTGTCTCAGAGAAAGTACGCAAAGAAGGGGGAACATGATCCCGACATCTTGGATCCTTTATATTTTTGAAGTTGTGAAAGATAAGCCGTTTAATAAAATAAAGATTCATGAATGGATAATTGGAACAATTCTTATATATCTATAGGAAATCTATATTAAATTTAACATTATTGTATATATGAAAAGCTGTTGTTGCACAGAAAAAGGAAACAGAGTGGAAGGGGAAGGGGGGAGATAGATGAAGATAAGGCCTAACACAAATTGATTGATAAGCCACCCAAGAGGTGGCACGGGCATGAATAGCCCGTAAACCTAACACAAGATCAAAGAAGTAAAGCATGACAGATAAATAATAATAATATGGAATGGAAACCCAGCTGTTCTGATATTAGGTACAACTAGGTGACCTTGGGAGGCCTCGCGGCTGAGTAAATAACGCTTGGGAGTCGTAGCTCTTTAATGGCCCGGGTTCAATTCCCGGCGGAGGCGGAAACAAATGGGCAGAGTTTCTGTCATTCTGATGCTCCTGTTCACCTAGCAGTAAATAGGTACCTGGGAGTTAGACAGCTGCTTCGGGCTGTTTCCTGGGGATGTGTATTCACCTAGTTGTATTTGCGAGGGTTGAGCTCTGCTCTTTCGGCCCGCCTCTCAACTGTCAATCAACTGTTACTATTTTTTTCACACACTCACCCTCAGGAAGCAGCCCGTAAAAGCTGTCTAACTCCCAGGTACCTATTTACTGCTTTGGTAACAGGGGCATCAGAATGAAAGGAAGTCTACCCATTTGTCTCTACCTAGTCAGGGAATCGAACCCTGGCTACAGGATTACGAGTCCCGCGCGCTGTCCACTCAGCTATCAGACCCCTACCAGACCCTTGTGTATGTGTGTGTCTGTGAGTGTTAGAGAGAAATATATATATAGCAGATTTAACAGAGGAAAAAATAAATTGGTTAGAAAGGCTGAGTCGAAGAGCTAATAGCTCGATTCTGCAGACACAAATAGTAAATACTAATAGTAAATAGACACTCCCGGCCGACAACGGGTAAGAGGCGGGTCCTGGAGCCGAGATTCAACTCCATCAAATACACAGACACACACGAATCCATACAGCCAGGTGAGTACCGACAAAAGAAAACTGAAATTTGTGCCAACAATGAGTTCCTGACTGTGAAAAACTTTAGGAGAAAAAATACGAGAGCTTATGTCAACTAGTTACGGGATTCTTAGGCCCCGCATGGGCTGAGACACTGGGCTCCAAGCCCCATAAAAACACTATACGAGTGCCTGAAATGCTGAGGGTCTTGGGGTGTGATGTTAAGACACTGACCACACTACACTGACCACACTACACTGACCACACTACACTGACCACACTACACTGACCACACCACACTGACCACACTACACTGACTACACTACACTGACCACACCACACTGACCACACCACACTGACCACACCACACTGACCACACCACACTGACCACACTACACTGACTACACTACACTGACTACACCACACTGACCACACTACACTGACCACACTACACTGACTACACTACACTGACTATACTACACTGACTACACTACACTGACTACACTACACTGACCACACTACACTGATTACACTACACTGACCACACTACACTGACCACACTACACTGACCACACTACACTGACTACACTACACTGACTATACTACACTGACTACACTACACTGACCACACTACACTGACTACACTACACTGACCACACTACACTGACTACACTACACTGACCACACTACACTGACCACACTACACTGACTACACTACACTGACCACACTACAATGACCACACTACACTGACCACAGTTCACTGACCACACTACACTGACCACACTACACTGACCACACTACACTGACCATACTACACTTACCACACTACACTGACCACACTACACTGACCATACTACACTGACCACACCACACTGACCACACCACACTGACCACACCACACTGACCACACCACACTGACCACACTACACTGACCACACCACACTGACCACACCACACTGACCACACCATACTGACTACACTACACTGACCACACTACACTGACTACACTACACTGACCACACTACACTGGCCACACTACACTGACCACACTACACTTACCACACTACACTGACCACACCACACTGACCACACTACACTGACCACACCACACTGACCACACTACACTGACTACACTACACTGACCACACCACACTGACCACACCACACTGACCACACCACACTGACCACACTACACTGACCACACTACACTGACTACACTACACTGACCACACTACACTGGCCACACTACACTGACCACACCACACTGACCACATTACACTGACCACACTACACTGACCACACTACACTTACCACACTACACTGACCACACCACACTGACCACACTACACTGACCACACCACACTGACCACACCACACTGACCACACCACACTGACCACACTACACTGTCCACACTACACTGACCACACCACACTGACCACGCTACATGACC
>WNGS01158745.1:13549832-13559995 GCA_020271785.1 Procambarus virginalis | reverse complement strand
GCCCTCCCACACGTGGGGTCCGCGGTTCGAGTCTGCTAGAGTCCAGGTGAATCGACTGCCAGCTATGCCTTTTTGCAGCGCCTCAGCATTGTAAAACAGAGAGGATACGCTGTATTCTTGGTCCCTACCCGGCATCCGAGGAGCTTTAAGGAGCTCTGCTTGATGCGACAATTAAGTTCACACATTTTATGAATACCTAATTGCTTTTAATCCTAAGGTAGAATACGATATACCAAAATAAAAGAGGGTCGGAGGGGCAGACAATAAACAAATGCATACATGGGAGCCTAACGAGGCACGTTATCTTCTCCAAGATATAGGGACGATAACATAGTGAATATCGGCAGTTTTTTATTATTTTGTTTTTCATTTAATAATAAACACTTAGTTGTGTATAAAGTCTGAAAGTCTGTTTGTTACAGAACGGACTAAACGCAGAATCGGCAGAGAAAAATCTGGCAAAGTTTTGTTGCACGAAAAAGCGTAATTGCAAGCAACAGCAACAATCAAATAGTAATGCCTGAAGCAGAAGGAAGCACCACAGCCGCAAAATTTAAAATACGAGGCCAAGTCAAATTACTTTCAACACCGCGTTTAATAAAGTTGCAAGAACTCTAATGAAAAGTTCGTTGTTGAACTAAACCAGTGCATAAATCGCTTCACCTTCTCCGTCACCTTCATCCTCCTCAAGTCCTCTCTCTCTCTCTCTCTCTCTCTCTCTCTCTCTCTCTCTCTCTCTCCACCTCTATCTCCTTTCCTCTCCTCTCGTCCACTGCTCCTCAACGTCTGTTACTGAAACTCGACACGATGGACTTTCCAAAATCCCTCTCCAGCTCCGGTCCGCAAGGCAACTCTGGGAGTGTTGTGTGTACTGGGCCGAGCGGCCGGATGGCCCAATACACACCTAAGTCTGTTCCAGGAGTTGAAAGCGGATGGTCAGTCCATATAGGACACAGCTGTGGGGGAAGGGAGAGGGGTGAGAAGAGCAGAAGCATCAGCAGAAGTAGCAGAAGCAGCAAATTCAGGAGAAGCAAAAGTAGGAACAGGAACACAGACAGAACGTGAACATAAAAACTACAGCAACAGAAGCACACACACAAACATTCCACTAACACAACGCAACAAACAAATACACAGTACTATCACCTTCTTGCGTACTCACAAACACAAACATCAAGTCGCCGAACTCAAACACACAGGCGGCAAAAGTGTGAGAGCATAATTACCGCTAAAACACTGTTAAAGGTCATCGCCTCCCTCTCAACATTATGTCAGACACGCTCAACGCGTTCCTACGCTTCACTTGCACAGCTCAAGAGACGGTTCTTCAAGACCAGTCGTCCAACTTTTCCAAGATCTTCCCAGATCGCTACCTTGGCTCCAACAGGATAGTTACTACCGGTTATTCTAGGATCTCCTTCCGGCTCTTGCGCTCAACCACTTGGACTGGACGGTAGAGCGACGGTCTCGATTCGTGCAGGTCGGCGTTCAAACTCCGACCGTCCACAACGACCTCCGACCTTGGGCACCATTCATTTTCCCACCGTCCCATCCCAAATCATTATCCTGACCATATATTATCATATTATACCATATACCATTATACCATATGACCATATTATCCTGATCCCAGTGCCATATAGTCGTATTGGCTAGGCTCTGATAATTTCCTTCCTCTTCCAGGATCATCGACTGAAGACAAATTATAATCTGAGTAATTCTGCTGTCAGCCTCCAACAGGTGGAACTGCCCTTATCTTGAGGTTATCTTGAGATGATTTCGGGGCTTTTTTTTTAGTGTCCCCGCGGCCCGGTCCTCGACCAGGCCTCCACCCCCAGGAAGCAGCCCGTGACAGCTGACTAACACCCAGGTACCTATTTTACTGCTAGGTAACAGGGGCATAGGGTGAAAGAAACTCTGCCCATTGTTTCTCGCCGGCGCCTGGGATCGAACCCAGGACCACAGGATCACAAGTCCAGCGTGCTGTCCGCTCGGCCGACCGGCTCCCTGACACCAGTCGTGAAATAGCATCTTAACTCCATCTTCCCAGATCTCTCCGAACGTTTCCCTTGAATTTTCCATCGCTTTTCCTGTTAAAAGGGAAGGAAGAGACGGTTAAGAGGGAAAAGGAGGGAGTAAACCCCTTCTCCCTTCCTCCTTCCCATCATCATTTGTCAACACTTGCAATATTCTCGGCTGACAACGCTTTCAATATTCTCTCTCCGTAGCACTTTCAATATACAAGACCCTCCCCCACACACACCCACCTGAGCGCCACTTTCTCCATCAGCAGCTGGCGGAGCACTCACAATATGAACTGCTGGTCCAAGGAACCCCATGTGAGGGTGGGTTTGGGGGGTTAGATGTCATAAAGGCCCGCAAAGTGTACCATCAACATGACCACACGAGGTCCCCGAGTTAATCCACTATATTGTATCAGGCAGCCAAGCCATCTTGTTACCCAGCTACGCATCCGTACTTGTCCATATTCCGCCCCCACAACTACGACATCTCTGGCTCCCTTCCCGCTAAAATCTGCTGGGAGTTTGGGGCCATCCTAAGCGATAGTTTGAGCCACCCTAAACGATAGCTTGGGCCACCCTAAACGACAGTTTGGTGCCACCCTAAACGCGATAATTTGGGGCCACACTAAACGATAGGTCCGGCACGCCAAGAAGTGCCGGACCAGCCGGGCTGTGATGGATATGTGCACCTGCGTGCCGCTCCAAGCAACAGCCTGGTGGACCAAGCTCTCACAAGCCAAGCCTGTCCTCAGGCCGGGCTTTGGGAGTAGAAGAACTCCCAGAACCCCATCAACCAGGTATCAAGCAGATAGTTTGGGTCACCCCAAACGATAATTTGGGGTGATATTTCGCAATCATTTAGCATTTCTCTGTCTACCTCGTTTATCATTTGATTCTTTCACTCTTCAATATGGAATTATTGTTGTGTCTGTTTTTTTAAATGTACTCTTTATTTAATTCGGTTATCTCTCTCTCATAACCGAATATCATATCTATAAAAGATGCCGTTTTGTCTGTCTGTTAGACGGTGGAGACCAGAGGTTTAGGGCTAGTCTCATGCAACCGCCGGGTGTAGCAGGGCAGCAGGAGTTCCTTGAAGCATTTTTGATTCAAAATATGCTTAAAGGAACAAGTATTCGAAGCGTCTCACAATCTTCTTTGCTACAGCGTCGAGTTGTGTGATTAGGTTACCGAAATTCCTGGTCAGTGTTAGTCTTAGAAGTATAAGAGCATGTGAGCTTCTGCCTTGAGATCAACTGCCTCGAGGTAAATGGACAGGAAGTAATTAAAAACAGATTGAATTTATAAAGCCAGAGATTATCCGAGTCGTATAGAGGTAGCTTTAATCTACTTTGGCAGAGATTATATAAGTTTATATGAAACTATTGATTACTTAAATGGATTATATATATATATATATATATATATATATATATATATATATATATATATATATATATATGAGTAAAGAGGGAAAAAGTTTACCAATCTGTTGAACACGTAGCAAACATGTGACTTTTAATTAAGGCAAGTGAGTACTGAACCGATGTCACCTGCGTTGTGTTGTACCTCTGACCTCTGCAGCACGTATAATAAAGCGGCCGTGATGCTGATTATGCAAATGTGAGACTAGCGCCGTGGATGAGATTGAGGGGGGTGGGGGATTGAGGGGGGGGGGTGTGGGGGAGGGGGAGGAGGGGGGAAGCTTAGGTGTAGAGGGGAGGGGGGAGAAGGTAAGCGTTGCGATTTTAATCTTCACTATTGATGAAAATGCTGGAATTCGCTGGCGAGCGGACAAGTAGGACTCGTTGAGACCTGCTTGAGACAGAAGAGTAGGGGACATAATCACCACCTACAAGATTCTCAAAGTGATAGACTAGATAAAGACAGACTATTTAACACAAGGGGCACACACACACACTCACACATACACACACACACACACACACACACACACACACACACACCCACACACACACACACACACACACACACACACACACTGCCACTCACTCCTAATGCCGAACACAAGAACAAAAAATATCCTGGCAACAGAGTAAAGGAAAACCCAGCAATATGGCCTAAGTTTCTGGCCTAAATATTTTCTTTGGGTGCCAGGGTTTCTACCATTACTTCGGTGGAGACAGGTTTAAGAGAGGCAGATGGCAGAGTTGCTGTTGTATATGGCAGTGACGGTGGTGGTGGTAAAGTTGGAGATGATGTTGGTAATGATGGTGTAGGGGGATGTGATACGCTGGGGATGATAGTGGGGATGGTTGTGATGATGATAATGGAGTGGTTGATGCTAGTGATGATGATATTGGCGTTGGTTTTGATGGTGCTAGCGATGGTGGTATTGGTGGTGGTGGTGGTAGAGTAGAGGATGACTTCCGTCATACGAGTTGGTGGTGATGGTGGTGGTGATGGTGGTGGTGATGGTGGTGGTGATAGTTGTGTGAACGTGTGTTGGAGAGTGAGGCCAGTGGTCGCTAGCTGCGATGAGACACGAAACGTGACTGAAATATGAATAAGGAAAAACTGAAAATACTAAAAAAAAAGATGAACATGAACTGCAGCGAAAAGAAAATGAGAACAACAACTGGATGAGAGAGAGAGAGAGAGAGAGAGAGAGAGAGAGAGAGAGAGAGAGAGAGAGAGAGAAAACAAGACAGAGAAATGAGTGTCATAGCTTAAGAAATATTAAATGTCTTACTTGGCTATTTCTGTATGTACAAAAAGAAAAAGCTAAACTAAGTTTAGCTAAGTTTAATTACCTCCCCCTCTATGACGCTTCTCTACAAAGCTTGTTTTCCCATCGTGCAGTTTCAGTGGGTGCACGTGCACTAAATTAGCCCCACTGACAGCTCGACACAATGATAAACAGTTTCAAGAGCATTGTATACATCAGCCGCAAGCGAAGGCACGACACCGAGCAACGGTAAGTATAGTGAAAACTGCACCAATGATAACCAAACCACACACCTGTAGATGAAGAATCGCCGACATTTCGGTCCGTCCTGAACTCTTATTAAGTCGTATTTCGGTCCAGGACGGACCAAAACGTCGTCGTCTCTTTATCTTCTGGTGTGTGGTTTGGGTCATCATATCTTGAGCCACGTTATTGTGACTCCTCGTTCGCCACTGCACTTAATCCACCCAACCAATTTCCTAAATATCATCCAGACTCTCCAACACGGAGATGGGGCCGATGTGTTTCTATTTTACATAGTCCACTAAATGCAATACGCATGATTAACATCTCCACATCTCTCTACCTAAAGAATAACACTGTATAATGGACTAACCAATCCTTCAGCCCCTGCACCTTGGTCCAACCAATCCCAGTGGTCGTATTCGTAAATTAAGTTTTTTGTACAGTAACGTGTAAATAAGAATATCAAGAATACTACCAGCAACTTTTACATTCGTTTTTACTGATTGTTTGGCTGAATCAAGTACACAGACAACGATGATAAAATGTCAACACAGAACAAGACTTATTTTCGAAAACGTTATTGAAGACTTTTTTGGATATCAATGTTATCAGCAGCAAGATATATGTCCAATTTCCTGTCCCCCACCGGTACCCCCTCCCTAAATTTATAGTTAATTTCAATTAAAAAAAATAATAATTGATAATAACTTAAAATGTGACTTTTTTTTTTTACAGTATTCGATGAGAATCTCCAAAGAATAAACTGCCAAAGAATAAAATATCATCATGATAAACTAAATACAGAATGTAGAGGCTCCATCTAAATGCCTAAACACACTCAGATCCTGCAGAACTATTGCAGGACAATTGCAAGAGTGATGAATTAGATCCGACGACAGAACAGGATTGATTGCCTGGGCGCCAATCCTTACCTGTTCGCCTCTTTTCACTCAGGGGTAACTGAATACCTGGTTGTTAAACTGATCTGCGGGTTGTATTGCAGGGAAACTAGCGGGTAAATCTAACTAAGAGCTATGAGAAGGGAAAGCTCTCAGCCTGCTAACAGGAGTCAGAAGTTGACTGTTCCTATACCCGTTCGTGAAAAAAAATAAATCAAAGCTTGGAAATGATATATAAGTTGCACAGATCAGTAAAAGAACTTACATTAATAAGGAAAATGCATATATTAGCGAGATTTAAGAGAGGAATGACAAATGAACTGAATGAAGGGAGACAGAGCACATGAAATAACAAAAATGAGAGAGCATGGAGTTGGGAATAATGTGTAATGTGTCATTCTGGGTTTTACTGAGCAGTATAGTATAAGGAGAAATATCTGAATAGCTGAATCTTCTGTAAACAAATAGATATGCAGATGGATACGCAAATATATAAAAAGTTATATGGATGGGAAAGCAAATATAGAAGTCAAGGAAGGAATACATCCAGGAGTGATACCTGGTTGATACCTGGTTGATGGGGTTCTGGGAGTTCTTCTACTCCCCAAGCCCGGCCCGAGGCCAGGCTCGACTTGTGAGAGTTTGATCCACCAGGCTGTTGCTTGGAGCGGCCCGCAGAGCCACATACCCACCACAGCCCGGCTGATCCGGGACTTCTCTTAGGAAACAGTCCAGTTTTCTCTTGAAGATGTCCACGGTTGTTCCGGCAATATTTCTTATAGTCGCTGGGAGGACGTTGAACAACCGCGGACCTCTGATGTTTATACAGTGTTCTCTGATTGTGCCTATGGCACCTCTGCTCTTCACTGTTCAATCTTGCATTTTCTTCCATATCGTTCACTCCAGTACGTTGTTATTTTACTGTGTAGATTTGGGACCTGGCCCTCCAGTATTTTCCACGTGTATATTATTTGGTATCTCTCTCGTCTCCTTTCTAGAGAGTACATTTGGAGAGCTTTGAGACGATCCCAATAATTTAGGTGTTTTATCTCGTCTATGCGTGCCGTATATGTTCTCTGTATTCCCTCTATTTCAGCAATCTCTCCTGCTCTGAAGGGGGAAGTGAGTACTGAGCAGTATTCGAGACGGGACAACACAAGTGACTTGAAGAGTACAACCATTGTGATGGGATCCCTGGATTTGAAAGTTCTCGTAATCCATCCGATCATTTTTCTGGCTGATGCGATATTTGCTTGGTTATGCTCCCTAAACGTTAGATCGTCGGACATCATTATTCCCAATCCTTGACATGCTGTTTTTCTACTATGGGAAGATTTGATTGTGTTTTGTACCCTGTATTATGTTTCAGATCCTCATTTTTGCCGTACCTGAGTACCTGAAATTTATCACTGTTAAACATCATATTATTTTCTGCTGCCCAATCGAAAACTTTGTTGACATCTGTTTGTAGTTTTTCAATGTCTTCAGCAGAGGTAATTTTCATGCTGATTTTTGTGTCATCTGCGAAGGATGACACGAAGCTGTGACGTGTATTTTTGTCTATATCAGATATGAGAATAAGGAACAGTAGCGGTGCAAGGACTGTACCTTGAGGTACAGAGCTTTTAACATCGCTTGGACTCGATTTTATCTGATTGACTGTTACTCTTTGTGTTCTGTTCGACAGGAAATTGAGTATCCAGCGTCCTACTTTTCCAGTTATTCCCATTGACCTCATTTTGTGAGCTATCACCCCATGGTCACATTTGTCGAAAGCCTTTGCAAAGTCTGTGTATACAACATCTGCATTTTGCTTTTCTTCTAGGGCTTCTGTGATTTTGTCATAGTGGTTGAGTAACTGTGACAGACAGGATCTTCCCGCTCTAAATCCATGTTGTCCTGGATTGTGCAATTCATTGTTTTCCATAAAACTAGAAATTTGATTCCTAATCACTCTTTCAAACACTTTTATTATGTGTGATGTTAGTGCAACTGGCCTATAATTTTTTGCCAAGGCTTTACTCCCCCCCTTGTGCAACGGAGCTATATCTGCAGATTTAAGTGCTGCTGGTATCTCCCCTGTATCCAGGCTCTTTCTCCATATTACGCTGAGTGCTCTCGCTACTGGTACTTTACATTTCTTTATGAATATTGAATTCCATGAGTCAGGCCCAGGGGCTGAGTGCATGGGCATATTGTCAATTTCTCTTTCAAAGTCTTCCGAGTTTGTGGTAATATCCGTTATATTATCTGCAGCTTGAATGTCATTCATAAAGAAGCTGTCTGGGTCATCAACTTTCATGTTGTTAATTGGTGTGCTAAACATAGCCTCATACTGGCTTCTTAGAATTTCACTAATCTCTTTGTTGTCCTCTGTGTACGTACCTTCATTTGTAATTAACGGTCCAATACTGGTCGAGGTTTTGGATTTTGATTTAGCGTATGTGAAAAAATATTTCGGATTTTTCCTTATCTCTTGTATAGCTCTCTGTTCCAATTCCATTTCCTCAGACTCATATGATCGCTTCAACGTTTGTTCGATTTCTTCGATCTCCCTGCTTAGGCTTATTTTCCTTGCTTGTGATAGTTGTGTCTGCCGAAGCATTTCCGTAATTTTTTTCCTTCTCCTGTACAGTCGTCTGCGTTCTCTTTCTAGAGTGTTCCTCTTTCTGCCCCTCCTCACCGGCACGTGCTTCAAGCAGACCTTGTAAGCTTCAGCTGTCAGTTGAGCTATTCCCTGTGTGGGAGTTTTGTCGCTTAAGACCGTCTCCCATTGAATGGTTGAAAGGTCTACATTTATTTTTTCCCAGTCAATCCTCTTATTGTTGAAATTGAATTGATTGAATATTCCTTCTCGCTTGTTGGGTCTCTTAGATCTACTACCGTTATTTATGCTAGTTCGCACTTCAATGAGCTTATGGTCTGAGTATGAAGTATCTGAGATTGTTATGTCTCTGATTAGTTCATCATTGTTTGTGAATAACAAGTCTAGTGTGTTTTCGTTCCTAGTTGGTTCTGTAATCTGTTGATTGAGCGAGAATTTGTCACAGAATCTCAAAAGTTCTCTGACCTGTGGCTGGTTATTTCCCGGGTCATTCCCTGCTATGATATTTGTGTTTGCCATTCTCCATCTTAGACTCGGTAAATTGAAATCTCCAAGGAAGATAATATCTGGAGCTGGGTTTGCTAGGTCATCAAGTATGTTCTCTATTTTGTGCATCTGCTCTGTGAATTCCTCAACCGTTGTATCTGGCGGTTATATATATTAAAATAATAATTAGTTTAGTTTCTCTACCTTAATTCCAAGTACCTCTACCACCTCATTAGTTGAGTTTAGTAGTTCTGTGCATACCAGGTCCTCTTTAATATACAGACCTACTCCTCCATTTGACCTAGTTTTCTATCACATCTGTATAAATTATAATTTGGAATCCAGATTTCACCATCCATGTAATCTTTTGTATGAGTTTCCGTGAATGCCCCAAATATGGAGTTTGACTCTAATAGGAGACCATTTATGAACTTGACTTTATTTCTTGACTTTGGCTTTAGACCTTGAATGTTTGCAAAAATGAATGATTGTCCATATTGTGTGTCACTTCTGGAAGGTTTTGGTGGTTCTCCCTCCTCTCTACCCTGACCCAGGGTGTGTTGTTGTGGCAATGGTTTGTCCAGTTTTGGAAGTGATATTGGGGAGTGTGGTAGTCTCTGTGTAGTTGGGGGTGTGTAGTATGTGTGGGCTTGATGACGAAATGTAGTCCAGTCTCGGGCATTTCCCCCTCTCCATCCGTACTCCTGCCACGTTTCTGCCTGTCTGTTTCTCCCTTGTTTCTGCCTGCCTCTAAAAAATGTTCAGGGCTATTATATTGGACTTCCTCTCTTATATAGCGCTGTGTACCTCTGACGTGGAAATCGGGGCAATGAAGATCGTAGCATTTCCTCTCATTAACTGAGAGTTTGCATAGCTTAGGGTGAAAATATCTACACTCAGTATCAAAACGACATCTGCCTTCCCTAACCAGTTCCGGCATTTCCGTGGGTGCATGAATGAGCATTCCGTGCCTCTGGGCCCATATCTGCACTGTCCTTTTGCATAATACCTGCAATATTTTCATCTGTGATTGCATTATTCTTGTTTGTATCCGTGTACGACTTGGCTACCTCTGTGATTTTTGTTCCAACTTTCTCGTTTCTGCTTCTTTTCTGCTCATTTATTTCTCGGTATTACCCTTATCTTCGCCTTGTTGCTTTCGTCTTTCTCATTCGTCTCATTTTTTCTCCTTATTCATATCACCAGTTTTCTCT
>WNGS01158745.1:13515025-13529712 GCA_020271785.1 Procambarus virginalis | reverse complement strand
ACGAACCAAAACAAAGAAAATACAAGGAAACAAGAAACGAAGCAAATAAACAAAGAAAAGGGAAACACTAAAATATATGAAAAGTTAAACGAAGACAAAAACTTGCCACCAAGAGTCACAGAACACCACAGCAAGAGTCACAGAACACCACAGCAGGAGTCACAGAACACCACAGCGGAGTCACAGAACACCACAGCAAGAGTCACAGAACACCACAGCAGGAGTCACAGAACACCACAGCAGGAGTCACAGAACACCACAGCAAGAGTCACAGACACCACAGCAAGAGTCACAGAACACCACAGCAAGAGACACAGACCAGCTCTTCCCGAATCACAGAACACTATAGCAGGAGTCATAGAACACCATAGCAAGAGTCCCAGAACACAGCAGGAGTCCCAGAACACCACAGAAAGAACCACAGAACATAATAGAGTGAGGTACAGAACACCGCAGAAGGAGACACAGAACAAACAGCAGTAGCCACAGAAAACCACAGGACGAGCCGCAGAACACCACCGCATAAGTCACAGACGTACGGTACGAGACACAACACAAGTCACAGAGCACCACAGCCGGACAAAAAAATAAAACCTTCCATTTCTGTGTTTGCAGTCTGAGCCGAGTATAGCTCCACGATCCCAAGCTGTGGCCGGGCGGCCCCACGCGCATACCAACATACCAACATACCAAGGAAGCAGTAGTTCCACCCCAAGAGATGTCTATAGGCCGCGCCGTTAGGGGATTTTCTCTCCTTTTAACCTTTGGCAACTCGCTCGATTCCTAGCCTTTTGTAGGGTTCAGTTTCTGAAACCTATTTGTGCCTCTGTAACGGGCTCCGCCGCCGCCTAGGGCTGGGTATGGGGGATGGGCGGGTGGGGGTTGCATCATAAATTATTGAACTAACTCTTAGCTTAATAGCACAGCTGTGTTGGGACCTAATTCACTGTTCAAGCACGGTACCGCATTCGTAGACATGAGGGGCGTAGCAGTCTTCTGTATATTCACACTGTTTGTGTCGCGACTAAGGCTGACAGTTATTGTAATTAACTTTCAGTATGTTTTCTGGTGTATATATTTTACCTCAGAACTTATTCATTCTGATTCTTTCACTCTCCGCTTCGTAGTTTTCTGCAAAGCAACTGCACTTCTGCAACACTGACTTTCTAAGTAAATGCTCTTCCTCTCAGTCTCCGTGGAAATGAAGGCTTAAATACTTTTGGGAATGATGAACACATCAACATGGATGGAACTCTGAAATCTGTAAGAGGATTGAATTGGCTCCATGCTGGCTAATGCTTTATCCTAATGTAGTACAGGATTTGATCCCACTTGTCTAAGGGGGGAGGGGGCGAATTTCCCCTACTGTTAGTGCAGTGTTGTAATCTGTGGAATCTATGTTAATTAAAATCTCATGCTATTTAATGTCTGTGTTCGTATGAAATGTGTTTAACTGTGGGCTGTATGTTCTTCCCAGACAGTGAGTCCACTAGTGATGTGATATATTGATTTATGTTTATGAAATATTATTTTTGTGTTTTGTTATTATTAAGAATAATTGTAGCGTGATATTGTGATAGTATAACCGAATGAGATAAAGGTATATGTTTGAGCTTTGATTATAGTGAGAGTATATACCACTATATCGTTTAAACAGTGTAGGGATACGGATCAGATATTTTGATTCAGGACAAACACATGATAAAGAAATTATATAATATATAAATTCTCTATAATGTAGCTGTCCTCAATTTACTTTCTTTTGGGCAGAGGAAGGGAGGAGAAGTGGCAGGGGGGAGGGCAGTCTGTCCTAATGTGTTTTGCTTTTTTCACACTGATATGTTGATACACGAATCTTCTATAATTGTATAACAATGGTCGTGTTGGCAGAGGAGCGGGAGAGAGACTTGGCACACGAGATGTAGGCCACATGTTTGCCTGGCTTCATGCATTCGACTGTGTTATTTGACTCCCTACTTGCCGGCTACACACCTCTTGTCTCTACAGCAAGCCGCTACAGTGTCCTACAGCACTAGTCTGCCGCTACGTCAAGGGGGAGGCAATCTACGATGCGCTGAGTCGCTATACACACTCTTGGATACCTACAGTAAAGGTGTCCTTGATAATCTTGAATTCCTTTGCGGTGTATTGGGTGTTGGCCATCACCTTGCCGATGATGGCTTCGATGTTGTCCATCCATTCCAGGTACTTGGAACATCGGAAGTCATAAACCTCCTTAACGAAGCCGTAGTTCTCCTGCCAGAACGTCATGATGTCGCGAGCCTATGCCTGAATGTTGTCGAGAGGCAAGTGAGGTGGAGCTGGGTAGAGGCACCGGCGACATAGAGAGCAAGTTCACCGGGGCCCCCTTTGCTTATGACACCCCATCTCCTCTGGGCGGGGCCTGCCCAAACCCCACCCAATCACCGCTATACCCTCTACAGGCCAACCACCTGTTTGCTGGCACCGTGCCACGAGGGGGGCGGCACTCCCCCACCCCTAAGCTTCTCAAACCCAAATTATGCTTCTGATCGACCATGTCCAACCATTTGGACTGGACAGCAGAGCGCCGTCCAAGTGGTTGGGCACTATACCACCCCTCTGTTCTATCCTAAATCCTTATCCTCTTACCTTTCCAAGTGCTACTTAGTCGTAAGGGCTTAGCGCTTTATTCTGATAGCTACCTTACCTTCTGATCACCGCAGAGTGCATCAAACGTCACCCTGTTCTCACCCTCAAAAGCGTCTCCAGCGTGCATTTGATGCCATACTTATCAAGACTGGGTGACACCACCTTTGGCCAGTTTCATTCCCAGAAAAACTCAATATAATCACAATGTTTTTTAGCGCTATTTGACAGTGGGCGTCCCCAGCAACCCTAAAGTGAAACACACAGTTTCAAACCAAATCAGGTTACCATTGAGATTTAACAAGCCATATGATGCAAACAAATCGTATATAATTGAACTGAAATCAGCATATGAGGCATAAGTACTTATAACTGAAGGGTAAAGTAAGCGTAAAAGAAGTGCTACTTTACTATTTCTTTTGCTCCTTTTGTACAGCAATTCCAGCTCCCTAAAACTGATTGCAGCCTACTTTAAAATTTGTTTCAGTCTCCACATTTAAAATTGGTTCCAGTCCCCATTAAAATTGGTTCCAGTCCCCAGTAAAACTGGTTCCAGTCTCCCGCTCTAGGTGGGTGCTAGGACCACAGAATAAGAAAAGATGAGCTATGATCACGTCCCTAACTTGCAAAATAACAATAAAAAATACAACTAACTAAAGTTCCAGAACAATTAGTATTAGAGTTGCGTAGAAGAGTAGACTTGCCATGAGCTACATCAGAGGCCAACGACTATAGTCAACATCCTGCCAAGAAATATATGACGTACTGCCAGAATCAAGATAGAAGCTTTCAAGACATAGCTAGGAAGGTTCTTGTAGGCGTTCAGGCTGGCTGAACCAGGCTGGTTCAGCCTGGTTGTGATGACTATGTGTTCCTGCTTGCCGCTTTTAATCAAAATATTAATCGATCAGGGATATCACCCAAAAAATTCTGGCTGCGGTTGGGAAAGAATAACTCGTGAAATCGGCCATAGGTAAATCAGTGCAATCACCACCATCTTACCACCACCCCCCTAGCCTCTCACCACTACTCTACGTCCTGGCGCTGTGCCACCCTTTCTAACACAACGCCCGACCCTCACAGGCACTATTCCGATCAGTAATGTCAGCTGAGCCACTTGGAACAAGCCACACTTCTCACCTGACGGCGGACGTCAACGCCACTAACCCAACATTCATTTTATTCTCACCCACGAGACATTAGTGCCTATCCTATGGGCAGTGGTGGAACCCGTGCCCATCCCGCGGGCAGTGGTTGAACCCGTGCCCATCCTGTGGGTTGTGGTGGAACCCGTGCCCATCCTGTGGGCAGTGGTGGAACCTGTGACCATCCCGTGGGCAGTGGTGGAACCCGTGCCCATCCTGTGGGCAGTGGTGGAACCCGTGCCCATCCTGTGGGCAGTGGTGGAACCTGTGACCATCCCGTGGGCAGTGGTGGAACCCGTGCCCATCCCATGGGCAGTGATGGAACCCGTGCCCATCCCGTGGGCAGTGGTGGAACCCGTGCCCATCCCGTGTCCCAATCCTTGGGCCTCATTTTTTTGCAGAGAAAAGTGATATTAATCAATTTTCTTCATGTCGCCTAAGGAATAGAGCTGATGCTCAATGAAAAATACAACAGGAATACATCTGGCAATCAATGGGTAATACAATATTTGCTTCCAAATTACCACTTAGAAGTGCCATAACGTTTTAAAATATATTCAATTGAGAATACTAAAAGAAATTCACTGAACTTTTCTCAAGAACTCCCCTGTCTGTAACTGGACCTTCCAGAAGAACCATCCATTTGTTCTTAAACCTTCCAGAAGACCCCCATCGGTTCTTGGATCTTCCAGAAGATCCCCATCGGTTCATGGATCTTCCAAAAGACCCTCCATCGGTTCTGGACCTTCCAGAAGACCTTCCATCGGTTTGTGAACCTTCCAAAAAGAGTCCCATAGGTTCATAAACCTTCCAGAAGACCCCCATCGGTTCCTGGACCTTCCAGAAGACCCCCCCACTGCTTTCTGGATCTTCCAAAAGACCCTCCATCGGTTCTGGACCTTCCAGAAGACCCCCCATCGCTTCCTAGATCTTCCAAATGACCCTCCATCAGTCCCTAGATCTTCCAGAAGACTCCCATCGGTTCATGGACCTTCCAGAAGACCCCCATCGGTTCCTGAACCTTCCTTAACAATCCAGAATCTGTCCCCTGGAGAGCTTCCGCTTATCCAGAACTGCCTGACCTCCACTAACTTGAGCACCGTGGCAAAGTGTTATAGAAATACCATAATTATTTTCTCCTTCGGGGTTCCCTCTCCGTCAGGCTGTTATGGCCCATTCCAGGAGTAGCAGCACCTCGTGCGTCTTGTTAACGCCTCTTCCAGTCGCTCTCAGTCATAGCTGGACTCTCCTAAGGAGATAGTGGGGACAGGAGGGAGGAGGAAGGAGTGGTTTTCTCCTCGGGATACGGTTAGGTTAGGGTTTGACTGCAACAGAAAAGTAGTTTGATGAACCATTTTACGTACGAAATGACGGGAATCCTACGGAACGCTTCAGGGGGAACAAATTGGGGGCTCGCTATTTTATGATTAAAAACATAATTAATATTTGTGAGAGTATTTGTATTCTTTTGCATAAGAGGATTGAGGTTCTGAAGCCTCTTAGAATCAAGCGCTTAATTCTTGAGCGCTTGTGAGAGGATTTTTGAGAGCATGAGCAAAAGGATCAACTCTACAAGAGCTGAACAAATTTAAATTGATTTCGGGAGGACGATGATTTAAGATTAGAAGTGATAATTGATGAATAAATTTCCAGAAAATTTCACCAAGAATTTTGAGAGAAGAGAGATTTTTTTTTTGGTAGACGGGAGAACCTTGAACAGAGAAGGAACATCGGGCCTCAGATCCTGTACGTTAATCCTGGAAAGAATTTAGTGCAATGATTTGATCAGCAATGAAAATTTGTTTTTATTTGGTATTGAAGTTCAATCACTAGATATTGAGGAACTGGGCATGCCCACACGCCCACCATACCCTCAGTGGGCACTGTAGTGGGCATGGGAACAGATAGGTGAGTACACCACATTCACACTGAGTAATATGTTCCCAACACTCATACACTTTGGAGGCAAAATACACCGGTGTATACACTTCATGCCAACGTTCCATATACACCCTCACGCACTGCGAGAGGTCAAAGTACACCTCATTCACCCATACACACACACACATTTACATACACCCACACACACAGAAACACCTCCCCGCCCCCACACACACAAATACACACCCACATGTCCCCTTCCCCTCCGCGCACACACACACACACTGCCACAAACACCCACACACGCATACAATACCCACCAATTAAACCCCAAGCCAAGACAGCATAATCCATACTACCAATATCATGAGTCCCTCCCCCCCTCGTGAAGAATCCAAACCGCCAATACAAGAGCCGTCGCCAAAGATACAGATAGTTTTCATTCTGACATGAGATCCACATGCCATTTCCTGCTCCATTTTCCTGCTCTGAAATGATCATGTTTTTCGAGTTCTGGCGATACGTGTGTACATATATTTTATCTTCCTTTGTGAGAGGAATTGTTTGCTTCTACAGGAGAAGCGGACTAGTAGAGATGGGCGCTTACATGGAGATGGGTACAACTAGGTGAGTGTTATTAGATAAATATTTGTGACAAATGATGATTATTCTGTCGTTACTCTGTCCATGCTGTCAGGATGCTGCTTCATAAGTTTTTTTCCAGCAAGCAGCATAAGTTGCAGGGAGTGGAGGATAGGGAGAGAATCTTCATTTTAATCTATTCTGAAGTAGAGAAGTTAGTCATTATAGTGCCATTGGTTGTGTAGATAGTTTAGTCATCTACTTATTCATCAAATATTTCAATTGTTATCTTTTACGTGTTTTCTATTACCAGTCGCATGTATTCCTCTGTTCTCTGTTTATTATCTGTAAACGCCATCCCTCTTCTCTGCCCCTGTTGTTCCCTTCTGTTCTCCTTACTGTTTCTCTTATTTCCACCCTTTCACCACTCCTCTCTCTCTCTCTACATTCTGCTTCCTGCTTCTCAACTACCTTTCCTTTCATCCTTATTCCTCCCATTAATCCTGTCTCCTGAACCCTCCCATCCACATCTCTCTCTTCCCTATTCACACCTCTTGAAATGGGTTCGTTGCCCCCCCACGCCATCTATGTGTGAGTGCAACGCAAACACCAGAGTCGAAGAAGACAAACTTTGCCCTCCCTCGCTGAGTTTCACTCTTACACACTCTCTCGAACTCTGCACTTCTCTTCCACACACTCCTCCTCCATTCTACTTCGCTCTTCAACACGCTCTTCTACATCCCCCCCCCTCTCTCTCTATCTGTCCCTCTCTCCACTATGATAAGACCCGGCTTGGATAATATACCTCACCGTTGTAATAAACAACATTTTAGTGGGAACCAGAGTGCAAATATTTACGATAAGGCGTAACAATTACAGAAGACTGAACGATCAAATAACCCTGTACGAACGATAGCGGAGCCGAATGACTCAACTGCAGTTATACCCAGACATTAAGTACATGTTTTCAAAACCTCTCGAAATCAGGTCGGTGGACTGGTTGGGAGAGACACGACCTCATTACACACAGAAATCACAATTGCGTGATGCATCAAATGAACAAATCCACAACGGCCGTGACGAGGATTCGAACCTGCGTCCGAGAGCATCCCTTGTGGATTTGTTCATTAGACACGACCTCTCTTTTTGCAAGGTGGGCTTTCGAGCCCCAATGGTCCATTAATCAGTCCTTAAATCATCCGTCCTCATATACCAGGTCCTTGTCCTTATATTCCTTCTTAGTATTGTATCGTTATGATGGCTTAAAGCTTTTTTCCTTTCTCTTAAACTCATCAAGCTCACCATGCTCTCAAAAATAGAGGAACTGAAACATTTGGAGGTAATCAAAACAAGGCTGGAGTCTGAAGGCTTTACGAGGCTTCAAAGTTAATGCTACAAAAGTTCATTAATTGATTTTCTCCCAGCAGTGCTCCCCATTGTCGAACTTAAATTAACAGTAAATAAATTAGTGGCACGAAACAATGAAACGAACTTGAGGCGAGTTGAGTCTTCCTCACAGTAACCCGTATCTTTCTCATCCGAGTACTGTGCAGGCTGGTAGGTAAGTGGAGAGAGTACTGTGCAACCTGGTAGGTAAGTTGGAAGAGTACGGTACAGAGTACATAAACCAATAAATAGATACCTAACTGAACCGGGACACATAATTATCTTTAGTGAAAGAAATAAAAGATTACTCTTCTACTTAGAGTTCTTTCTGGATCTGTGTTAGGCTGAAAGGAGGAAGAGCAAGAGAGAGAGAGAGAGAGAGAGAGAGAGAGAGAGAGAGAGAGAGAGAGAGAGAGAGAGAGAGAGAGAGAGAGAGAGAGAGAGAGAGAGAGTGAGGTTGGAGGGGGACAGTGAGATGGATGACCCACTTTCCTGTACAATAAGGTGGACCTCCACAGCCAAGCCAGACGTCAAATACTTGAGGAGACAGATTGTTGCTTTCCTCACACTCTGAACACGCTCCTCCTCGTTCTTCTTCCCCCTTCAAGGATCTCCTCTCCCTCTCTCCTCCCCCTCTCTCCTCCCCCCCAAAAAATGCCTATCCTTTTCTTTTCTGGCTATCTTCTCTCATTTCTTGATTTTTCTATTCCTCTCTTTGCTTACTTATTCTCTATAACTTCTCCCTATCCACTTTCACTTTTCGTTATTCTTTCACGCCAAATTCCTATATTATCTCTCGCTCCTACACCAGTGAGAGAGAATTTACACTAATTGTGAATATTTCTCCTTTGTGCAGCTATTTTTTTCCCTGTCTTTTAATTTTAACTCATTGCTTTGATCTTCTTTTCACGTTTTTCTTCTCTAGTACCTGTATATGCTTTTCGACCTATTTTTTTGTATTATGTATTTTTTAGGCTACTTCCTCTTCCACCTGCTCTTCCTCTGTCTTTTCCCTCTGCTCTTTCTCTTTCTTTTTCCTCCTTGTCCTCCCTCCTTCTTATATCTATCTCTTTTTATATTTGTTTCCAATTTATTACCTCCTCTTTCTTATTGCTTTCTTTCTCAGCGTGTATTAATCATCCAGTTTTATGGTCATTAGTTTCTTTATCGTCTTTGATCCATCGTCCGCACATTCTCATATTCCCTTCATTATTCCCCCTTCTCTGTCTTCCCCACTTCTTCCATGCCTCCCTCACCTCCCTCGACCCATCTGGGCTGTAGTGATCATCGCTACAATCAAATTTCTGCATTAAAAAGATTAACGCAAATGTAGAGATATTGGACCATTTGTCTNAGGCAGCCTTCTGGTGTTGGGGTTCTATATATATATACAATGGTGGCCGAGGCCAGGTCTTGTACACCGTCCTCTCCTCTGCTGTTCATCCCTGTGTGTGCGTGTGTCTCTCTCCCTGTGTCCCTCTGTGTCGCTGTATCCCTCTGTGTCCCTGTGTCCCTCTGTGTCCCTGTATCCCTGTGTCTCACCCTCACTCCCGTCTCTATTTCTGTCCCAACTTTCATCACTTTGCCATACTCTCTCTCCTTCCTCATCTCTCTTTCTCCGTTCATTCATCATTCTTCCTACTTCCTTATCTCCATTTCTTCTTCGCTTTCTCTTTCTCGAGTTCCTCCCTATTTCTTTCCCCTCCAACTCTCCTACCCACCACCCCCTCCCCTCGACAGCACCACAATGTTTTATTAAAGATATCACCTGATATCTCAAACGTCAAATTTGCAGTGTTTTATCTCACCAGAAGCGTTTAGTCCTATGACCCTTCCTCACCTTTCCAAACCGATGTGCGTAAGTCCCACGAAAAGTCCCAGCGTAAGTCCCAGCGTATATAGTTATTACGCAACGTTTAATTCCCCCCCCTCCCCCCCTAGAACACTGTCATTCGTACGCCCGTGACCATTGCGTGACAAAATGAAGCAAAGTATTCTGAGAGAGAGAGAATGGGATTGACTATCAGTATATACATTATTATCCGCTTAAATTATCCATTTGCTTGTTATATGGTTGTGTCAGGTCAGCGCGGCAGTAAGCATTATATATTCTACCACAGTTAAAGGGGGGTTGAACATCCTCATTGACACGAGGGCTGGTTATTTGCTTGAAAATACCCATCGCTTGTTTGGAACAAGTCTCTCTGTGTTTGTGCAGTTTTGGCACAATTGTTTTCTGGGTTTGTTTGTGCACTCAGAGGCGAAGCTGGTCGTAATCCCCACTACAGTCTAACTAGGCTCATACTGATCACGTACAAGCCATCTAGGTGCCCAGTGATCACCTACAAGCCACCTAGGTACCCACTGAGATCACCTACAAGCCACCTAGGTACCCACTGAGATCACCTACAAGCCACCTAGGTACCCACTGAGATCACCTACAAGCCACCTAGGTACCCACTGAGATCACCTACAAGCCGAATGGCTTGATTCACTCATCTGATAGAGTCCCACGCCTCGTTCCTCTCCTAGAATCGGTGGAATTTGCGTGTCACTCTTAAAATTATCGCCAAGGGCTGTTGGCATCGCCTCAAGTAGGCGTGGAATTTTCTTTTAGGCCTAGATCTGGGGAGGCCGCTTCCGTCTGCCAATTGGTGGAGGTTAACGACACGGTCGGTTGAGCCAGGAAAACAATGACACGGAAGGGTAGTGTGTCACAGTCGTGACACAGATAACAGGTCCTCTTCCATGATACATAGATTCCATTACTTGAATCATATAGATGGGGAACTGAGCTGTGACACATACTGTACCCATATACATGACACAGGCAGCTAGGGCACGGCGCCATGATACATAAGATATTTATACATACATTTACCAAGTGAAGGAGGGAAACACCAGAAGGGACGAGGAATGGGAAGCATAGATGAGAGGGGACGTAGAGAAAGAAAAAATGAGTAATGAAGGGAGAGAGGTAGAGAGAAAGGAAGGGGGGAGAGTTGGGGTAAGGAGTAGCCCCCCTCCTCCTCCCTCTTCCTAACCCCCCCCCACCTCCATACAGGGGGATAAGAGCCCGGCATACATAATGCCAGGAGTCTAATTCCATCCCGAGAGTATGACAGCGTGTTTGGCATCGAGCCGGGACCACAGCTGTTTGTCGACACTCTTTTGCCATAACGCCAAACACATACCTCCTATTTTAACCCTCCGAGGACGTTTTTAATAACGATTTCCAATTTGCAGAATTGTAATTTCAATTTGCAGAGATCTCTCCTGATTAACGTTAAAAAAATAAAAAAAATAAAAAAAATAGGCATTCTGCTAAACGTTTTTGCATGTTTATAAATACGCACGGATTGACGGCTCTGTAAATACGTCAAAGAGTGACGTCACCGTGCAGATAGTTTCAGACAGTTTCGGGTCACCGGGAGAATAATTCATTACTTTCGTGCTTGCTTCTTGATTGTTGTGTGTTCGCTATCGTGGGAACTTTAATCTGGGGCCCCACGATAGCGAACACGACTGATATAAGTATGAAGGCCGAAGCGTTAAAAAGGTAATTGTTTGTTATAGCATAGTTTTGATGTATTTTCCTCTAGAAGTCACTTACTGTTATTGTTGGAAGCAAATAGATGCACTTTGACCCCACTATAGTCTACCGAGACTCACATTGATCACCTAGAAGCCCCTCTAGTTCTCCAATGATCACCTACAAGCCATCTATGACCCCCAGCGATCATCTACAAGCCACCTAGGTCTCCAATGATCACCTACAAGCCACCTAGGTCTCCATGATCACCTACAAGCCACCTAGGTCTCCAATGATCACCTACAAGCCACCTAGGTCTCCAATGATCACCTACAAGCCACCTAGTCTCCAATGATCACCTACAAGCCACCTAGGTCTCCAATGATCACTACAAGCCACCTAGTCTCCAATGATCACCTACAAGCCACCTAGGTCTCCAATGATCACCTACAAGCCATCTATGACCCCCAGTGATCATCTACAAGCCACCAAGATCCTCAGTTATGACCTACAAGCCACATAGGTCCCCCAGTGATCACCTTCAAGCCACTTAGACACACTAATCACCCACTATACAAACGATGAATCACAATAACGTGGGTGAAGATATGATAACCAACCCACACATCAGAAGATGGAGAAACGACTACGTTTCGGTCCGTCCTGGACCTTTGTCAAGTCGTAGATCGGAGGTAAAGTGAAATTTAAATCAGTTACTCCATCAATCGTTATTGTATTATGCAGGAAGAACCTCACATCTATTGAACATCCAATAACGTTATCAGACTTCAAGACATTTTTTTACTACTGCTAGGCCTAACCTTGGCTGCAGGTTCCTCAGGCAGGTTAGACCACCTGCTGATGCTACGGGCTCACCATAGCCCGTGCTACTTGGAACTTGTTCCAGGTAGCGAATCTTTAACAACAACAACACAACCTGCTGATGTAGGCCTAATTAAATATAAATTCTGCCAGAATAACTGTTTTTTACATATTTTGCTTCACTATGTAATCGAATGTGAACAAAATAAATATAGAATTCAGAGTTAACTCCACCAATGGTGTTCGCGAAATGTGTATAAGTGCTTCATTCAAGCGGTGCACTGACAGGAATCTTAGCTAAGTGTGCAAAGTTTGCTGACTGTGGGTGACGCATGTACGTGACTGTAAAGCTGTCGCCCAGTTGGGTGCGTGAGTGGAGGAGGATGATAAACTGGTGAAATGACTCGCCTACAGATGTAAACTGCCTGGTATAGAGAGTCGTGTCGGCCGCTTCTTGAACCACTTGTGAGATGAAAGGACTTTTGACATCTATACAGATATTTCCACCACCGCCCACGGGATGGGTGTGGGTTCCACTACCGCCCACGGGATGGGTGTGGGCTCCACCACCGCCCATGGGATAGGTGTGGGCTCCACCACCGCCCACGGATGGGTGTGGGCTCCACCACCGCCCACGGGATGGGTGCGGGTTCCACCACCGCCCACGGGTTGGGTGTGGGCTCTACCACCCGCCCACAGGATGGGTGTGGGCTCCACCACCGCCCATGGGATAGGGGTGGGCTCCACCACCGCCCACGGGATGGGTGTGGGCTCCACTACCGCCCACGGGATGGGTGTGGGCTCCACCACCGCCCACGGGATGGTATGGGCTCCACCATCGAACCACGGGATGGGTGTGGACTCCACCACCGCCCACGGATGGGTATGGGCTTCACCACCGCCCACGGGATGGTAGGGCTTCACCACCGCCCACGGATGGTGTGACTCCACCACTGCCCACGGGATGGGTGTGGCTCCACCACCGACCACGGATGGGTATGGGCTCCATCCACCACCGACCACGGATGGTGTGGACTCCACCACCGCCCACGGATGGGTATGGGATGCATAAGAATGAAATAATCATTCACTCGGTGTGATATAAAGCCATATCGAACCAATTTAAGTGTCTTGTCACAAAATAATCATTCAAGACTAGTGTATAAGTATTTTTAGTATTGCTTTAAACATAGTGAGAACACCCACACACACACACACACACACACACACACACACACACACCACACACACACACACACACACACACTCGCACAGGAGGACAGCGCCCTGGGTCGTAGCTCAAAGAACCCGCGTTCGATTCTCGGTAGAGGCAGAACGAAAACCCGCAATTTCTTACACCTGATGCCTCTATTCACCTAGCAGTAAATAGGTAGCTGGGAGCAAGACAGCTGTTTCGGGCTGCATCCTTCGAACACGTGTGTGTGTGTGTGTATGTGTGTGTTAGAGAGAAATACATCTAGTAGAAATGAAGGAATAAAATAGATTAGGAGACAGCATTAGATAACCGAAATTTTCGAAGGCGGGTCCAAGAGCTAATAGCTCGATCCTGCAGGCACAGTTTAATAGTGGAAACACACACCTGTCAACTTTCTCCCTAGCGCTATGAAGCTGCCGTTCGTATCTATGCGATATTTATCTGGGCAACCATTAATTTTTGGGGCGAATGTGTAAATTGACATGTTGCAATCTTGCTCATGTAATTCAAGAATTCTCATTGCATTGGCAGCGTTACACACGCCTTGTCTAGCCTGTCTGAAAGAGCGTTTTGATTGCACTGATATCTGGAAACAGTTGCAATAATAAATTAATTATATAAAAATACAAATAATAAAATAAATATATATTTAATAACAATAATAAAAATATAAAACTGCAATAATGACTATTACCTAAGTTTCTGAGAAAAACGTACAGATAATGCATAGAATAATGAAAGTAATCAATAAGTAATTGCAGCAATAGTGGAAATATTGAGCTATATAAGGAGAATGCAGCTCAATATTATAATATTCCCCTATGTAGATTTTCATTTACAAGACTTCTCTACAACCGTATCTGTGCTCAACTACGCCTGTATGGTGCTATATTTAGGGACCATTCAATGGCCTCGATTTGTTTCTAAACAATTTTAAAAACTTTGGATCTATAATGTCGTTATTTTTCAACTACATATTATTGGAAATATGTTGATAATTATTTCTTATTTTATTGAACTTTCGCAAGTGGATACGTAAAAATGTGATCCACATACAACATTTCAATGCTACTTTCAAGTTATCCGTGTAATTTTGAAAGAAGCATTTCTTGATGCACTCATTATGTGAGACTAATGGACACCTGATGCCACCCAGAAAGACAACGTTCACTGGATTAGGTGTAAAATAGATTTTACCAAACTTGTTGATGACGCAAAACAATAGCTTTTAAATCAATTTAAATGTAACATCTGCTCTAATTATATTTTGACACTGAATTAAATAATTTGCGAGAGCTATTTAATACAATATATATATGGAACTATGGATAAATAATAATAGAACGTGTTTCCGTTTGTGAAATTGTTGCAGTAACTCAACGATATTCAGTATCAAAAACGTATTTATGTTTAGGTAATGCCAGCCTATCGGCATTCGAAACGGATTCTGAGATTGCATGCAATAGAAGCATATCACAAGGGAACCAATTTAGAA
>WNGS01158745.1:13428001-13451632 GCA_020271785.1 Procambarus virginalis | reverse complement strand
TCGTCTCCTTTCTAGTCATTATTATTGTTTTCAAGTCCAGAATGTTTTAAATTTAGTATCATTAATGTGAAGGTCGCTACGCAGGTGCCTGAGAGGCTTGATTTGATAACTGACGGTTGATAACCCCTTATTCTCTCTCTACTCTCTCTCTCTCTCTCTCTCTCTCTCTCTCTCGATTTCTCTTCTCTCTCTCCGTCTCTCTGCTCATCTCTCTCTCTCCTCCTCTCTCTCTCTCTCTATGAGCTTGGAGTCAGGTATCAGGAAAATTAAAATATTCCACCTGGCAGAAGCAGCTGTCTCACCGCCTTGACAGATATGCCCCGCCGTAACACATGTGTCACAACACAGCGTCCAGTGTCAGTGCCATACCCACATGTCACGATAAGCGGCACAACATGTCACATGGACACACAGGGAGTCTCGGGTGAGGCGTTGACTTAACCTATGACAGGAGTTTGTTGGTGGTTCGTGATGGAAGGGGTCTTAAACTGTGCCCTTCGGTGTGGTCTTCGGGACGTGGTCTGTAGTATATCTGAGACCGTGAGAGGTATACGTGAGAAGTATGCGTGAGAGGTATAACTGAGAGGTATAATGAGGTATAACGTCTGTTCTCACGTCTTCTTGGCACGAATGCCAACTTCGTTATATAATGATCTGAAAATAATTATTTCACAACAAATGAATACATTTTTCAAGTACGAACAAGTTCTAAAAATGTATACTTCAGCAACAAATTAACGTCAAGAGGTCTGACAACTTGATGGAAAAAAACTAAAAATATATAATTTTTTTATCTCAAATGAAAGGTAAATTTTTTTTTTTACTCGCTTCGTACCTGTCGCGTAAATACGATGATGTTGATGATTTAATAAATTAGTACAACTCCCAATAATTCGGGGTTAACACTGGTTTGGAAACAAAGTGGTTGATTTATGGAATAGATTACTTGCAATATAATAGATATCGGATCGAAGGATTGCTTCCATCCATCCATATATATATATATATATATGTATATATATATATATATATATATATATATATATATATATATATATGGTCTCCTGCCGAGAACAATAAGCTTGTATTCTTGTATTCCCTGGCACAGGTTCAGAGGAAAGTTAGATAGGGTGATGTACTGCTTTAGAGATATAGCTCTCTCTCTCATCATGAGCTGTGAGGCTGCTCATGGATCTCTCTCGTGATGAGCTGTGAGGCTGCTCATGGATCTCTCTCATCATGAGCTGTGAGGCTGTTCATGGATCTCTCTCATGATGAGCTGTGAGGCTGCTCATGGATCTCTCTCATCATGAGCTGTGAGGCTGCTCATGGATCTCTCTCATCATGAGCTGTGATGCTGCACATGGCTCTCTCATCATGAGCTGTGATGCTGCACATGGCTCTCTCATCATGAGCTGTGATGCTGCACATGGCTCTCTCATCATGAGAGCTTGATGCTGCTCATGGGTCTCTCATCACCAGACGAGATAATGCTCAGTAAAGAGGACAATCCACACGAGGTGTTTACACAAATAGCACAGCACAGGTTCTACCACCAGTGGGGGCGACAATGTGTGTGTGTGTGTGTGTACTCACCTATTGTACTCACCTATTTGTGCTTGCGGGGGTGGAGCTTTGGCTCTTTGGTCCCGCCTCTTAACTGTAGTGTGTGTGTGTGTTTACTCACCTAGTTGTACTCACCTAGTTGTGCTTGCGGGGGTTGAGCTCTGGCTCTTTGGTCCCGCCTCTCAACCGTCAATCAACAGGTGTACAGGTGTGGTGTGTGTGTGTGTGTGTGTGTACTCACCAACTTGAGCTAGTGAAATCGAGCATCTGCTCGATTTCTTCTGGGAGTCTTACTCCCAGGTATCTGTTTGCCTCGGCCGGTAATCGAACCCCACGCTCTTTCAACTACGACTCCCGATCGATGTGTGCGTGTGTACTCTCCTAGTTGTTCTTGCGGGGGGTTGAGCTCTGGCTCTTTCGTGTGTGTGTGTGTGTGTGTGTGTGTGTGTGTGTGTGTGTGTGTGTGTGTGTGTGTGGTGTGTGTGTGTGTGTATGTGTGATTGTGTGAGTGTGTGTGTGCACCACAGAGTGTAGGAGAGCGCTGTGTGAACCTATTAAGGAGCTATGCCGGGACACGCTTAGGATCAAGCTAAGCAACCCGTGCCAAGGTGTAGAACATATATGCTACTGTTGTTATACGAAAAAGTCAGATCTCCCGTATCTTTCCTTTGGTTATTCACACACGCACACACACACACACACACACACCACACACAACACACACACACACACACACACACACACACACAACACACCACACACACACACACAACATATATATATATACCAATGTTTATGCAATTAAAATTTTTGTTTCTGATAATCACGTCATTTTTTTTCCTAAGCACAAATTCACAGAATACAGTTGATACAAGAGAATACAGCAGCCGTAGACCATCCTCCACTACACGAGGCTTCAGAATGGCCTCGTCACGAGTTGTCGGCTTATGTGATTCCGCAGCCCGTCCTCACATCATGGCCCAGCGGTGGTGGTCTGATCGTTGTCTCACACATACACACTAGCACGAAGTATGGTTGCTAGTTAGGTTTGTATGCGCGTGGCGGGCCTCCAGGGCTGAGTTACTCTGCCATACTAGCAGGGCTTGCGTGTGAAGGAGTATGATTGGACCGTCAGTTGCAGTGAGGAGTGAGTGTGACTCTCCGCTTGCAAGTGGCGGGCGAGGTAGTGTGAACACGCTCGACGGACACACGCATGTTCATTCATAACCAGCAGGAAGGTCGCGCGAGAGGTAACAGGAGCCGACAGTACTGCAAAGCTTAGTGCAACACAACATCAATTTGCTGCTCACTAAACCCCGCCTCTTTTTCCCACTCCCTCTTTCTGTTTGCCAATTGGAGAATCGAGGCTCTGCGATCACCCCTCCCCGTCCCCCACCCTCCTCCCCTCCCCAAACACACACACACACTTAAATTGGGGGGTAGAAAGACGGTTTTGTCTGCATTCTTTGTCCTAACCTGTACGAGGGCGCTTCTAATTTTACCAGCGGGAGGGCAGGGCGTTGGAGAAGGCTGCCCAGTCTGCTTTGCGGCTCCGGGAACACTCTGTTGCCTGTGGTCCCGCTCGCAGCCCGGCCCGTGGACGTCCCTCTAAGGTACCTCCTCCAAGAAGCCCCAACTACCACCCAAAATCTCCTGAGCTAACGGAATTAAACTGCTGATTTCGACGGGCAAATCACCAGCAAAATGACGTTCTGGCAGGAGAACTACGGCTTCGTGAAGGATGTGTACGACTTCCGCCTTCAGAAGTACCAGGAATGGATGGATAACTTGGAAGGGATCGTACACAAGGTGATGGCTCCGAACGTCCAGTACACCTACAAGGAGTTCAAGAACATCCAGGACAGTCTGGCCGTAAGTATAATGGAGGGTTCAATCCCACATATGTTCATTTTGCTAATCCCTTCATCCCCTCTGTCAATTTTTAATTCCAGAATGTCTGAGTGACTGGAAACTGACCACCACTGTGCTCCTGGGAAGGTTAAAATCCTGGAAGATATGAACCAAAAAATTTCACTCAAAAATTTATGTATATTATACATGCATTTTTGAAAAAAATTCTCATCTGGATTGACTTATTATACATTTTTGTTGATGGTGGCGAATTATACATCTCGACAGCTTGTGAATTTTAATGAAAACTGCCTCAGGTGTCAATATACATATATTTTGTATACATGAAAATGAACTGTTGAACTATTATGAAGCTACAGTGTGAACTCCACATGTACAGAAACAAGTGAAGGATAATTTGAAAAGCCAAATTTAAGATGCAATCCACAATATTGTGGGTGATCCTAGTTGGTAGGACAACGGATCTAATATTTTCGAGGCGGAGTTCGAATCTCTCGTGATTTATGTGAATTCAAATAAAAAAAAATTAAATACAGAAAAACCGGATACAATTTAAAGAAAATTTTTGAAAAAAGTGAATAGCAGGGTTGGAAAAAAGTGATGAAAAGATGAGTGTAGAACTTGATAAGTTGACTGAGGCTCGGACACGATCTTACAAGTTGACAACCGTCAAATTAAAAGTGGTTTTTGCCTAACGTGAAGCGTATCACTCTAGACTATTTCACTAAAGCACTACATTTTTTGACGCAGTTGGTCAAAAGCGATAAAGTTGTAGATGATTAAGTGTGAGGACCGGTTGGAAGTTTGATGTGTTAGTTAATGATGGTCAGGAGCCGCACGAGCCTTAACGAATCACTATAGATTCTCTGAACTCCTAAATACGTCGAAATATTTTACGAAAGGGACCAGTCAGTAAAAAAAGGCAACGTATTATTAACAATTTAAACACGGCAATACTTCGTGTTCAATGACTCGATCTCGGTGGCTTGCTTATGATCTAACGTTTCTGGATGGTTGGGCCAAACAGTCGCATTTTTGTACGTAGTGGCCAATCAAGAGAACGGGCCGAGCCAAGAATCGCGTCCGGTTTGCTAAGTCTTCCGACCGGTCGTCGACCACCAACAGCGAAGCACACACAAACCTCTACACTTGTTTATTGAAATTTTACAAGCAGAAATTTGGAGCTGAAGCACTTTAGTAGAACTGAGAATAATCAAGAGGATGGCATATGATCACGACATACAAAGTACTCAGGGGGAATAAACTGGTCAGACATGGACGGGTGTATTTGGCAAAGCGAGTGATTAAGGTTAGTTCTATACACCGCTTCAACTATACACATCGACAAAGCCTTAAAGGTTCTGTGTATACACCAAGGTTTCTCCAGTTGCCACAACGGACAAACGAAGGAGTACTAAAACGCGCGCCCCCAAGTTACCGCCCTAACCTAACCTAACCTAACCAACTAACTCATTGAAAACGCGGATGCCCGTGAGCCACTACTTTTCATAGTACCCCGTATTCTTGTCCGCTGGTAGATCACAACTTTCAAAATGAGATTATATGAGATCTATTTCTAGGTCAACTTTCTATTATTTGAGAAGACGGATCGAGGGCACTGCAAACCCACACCTTGCTAACCAAGGTCACTACTTCCTCCTCACAGATGTGTGTTATATTGATCACATTCAACAGGTCAATTACACTGTATAACAAATGTTTTCGGTTCTTGTGAAGTAACTGTAATGTTCTGATTATTTATGCGTCTGAACAATAGAAAACTGCTTTAATTTGTCCCGAACTTTACAATGACCTTTGACCTCAGACAGCTTAGGGAAGACATCTTGAAGGCCGCTGACTTATGTATCAAGATCACATGTCTAGATAACGGGTCAGCAGCCTCCAAGTCCATTCTAGACATCTCTCTTTAGCTGTCTTAATCTCAGGTCAAAGTAAAGTTTGAAGAAATGACAGCCATTGTCTATACTTTTAAAGGACAGGCAATCAGAAAATAACATTCACTTCCCACTAACAACAATTGTGTTACTTTGTGTTAAGCTTGGCTGAGACCTTCTTAAGGTATATTCTAAGATCTTGTGACTTTTAAAGTTCTAAGATGCAGACGGAAATGTTTTTGGTTAACATGAACGTAATATTCTGTGAGACGATGCTCTGCTAGTCTGACCGGCCTGCGGGAGGTGTATTATTAGTAGCGAGATACACACGCGCACGCACGCGCACACACACACAAACACACACACACACAGTGATGTGGTGGAGGCTGACTCCATGCACAGTTTCAAATGTAGATATGATAGAGCCCAGTAGGCTCAGGAATCTGTACACCAGTTGATTGACGGTTGAGAGGCGGGACCAAAGAGCCAAAGCTCAACCCCCGCAAGCACAATTAGGTGAGTGCACACACACACACACACACATTCACACACGCACACAAACAGGCCTCACGGCTGTTTGTGGGTTTGTTTGTGGGTGGTTCGAGGGTTTTATCGAACCCTCGAACCCAGGTTCGATCCCCGGCACAGGCAAAAACAAATGTGCAGTTTCTTTCGCTCTGATGCACCTGTTCACCTAGCAGAAAATATATACCTGGGAGTCAGACGGCTGCCACGGGCTGCTTCCTGGGAATGTGTGTGTATATGTGTGTGTGTACTCACCTAATTGTGCATGCGGGAGTTGAGCTCTGGCTCTTTGGTCCCGCCTCTCGATCATCTTTGGTCCCGCCTCTCACCATGTATGTGTGTGTGCGTATGTTAGAGAGAAATTACATGCAGGCGATGAGTCACAATAACGTGGCTAAAGTATGTTGACCAGATCACACACTAGAAGGTGAAGGGACGACGACGTTTCAGTCCGTCCTGGACCATTCTCAAGACGATCGTTACATGAGAAATTACATGTTTAGACATAAGAGAGGAAAAAATAGATTGATTACAAAGGCGGGGTCCGAGAGCTAACAGTTCACTTCCGCAGGCACAAACAGTAAATACAATAGTAAGCACACACACAAATTCACAAATGTATTCAATTTGTTCAGAGTAGTTAACAAATGTAGTGCACAAGGCAGTGATGTGGAGGAGGCTGACTCAATACACAGTTTCAAATGTTGACATGACAGACTCAGGAACCTGTACACCTGTTGATTGACAGTCAAAAAGCGGATCCAAAGAGCCGAAGCTCAACCCTCCGCAAGCATAACTAGGTGAGTACACAAATATACAGCTGCTATTGTTCCCGTTACCTTGTTCATTGCTGCTGTTGCTCTTGCAGCTTCCTTGTACACGGCTACTGAATTGTATTTGTTCGGTTTCTAGAACCATGTACAATGTTTTTGTTTTTGCCAGCTTAACTGCTGCTAAAACAGTGCTTATCTTTTTTAGTCCAGATCTTTGTTTTTTTTCCATAATTTTGTCCAAAGCTGTTCCTCATTCTATATTGTCCACGTGTAATTGTTTTCTGTCTTGTACAGAGCAACTGTTTCTGTCATCATCTATGCTGCTCTTGTGGTTCCCAACCTACTCACTGCCAGTGTGTGTCTTCTCTGTCTATTGACATCTTTTCTGTCACCTCGTACACTGCTACTGGTTCTGTCAATTGGACAACTACTGTTGCTCCTGTCAGCTTCTTCAATGCTACTTTTATTGTGTCAATATGGCCATTGGTGTTGTTTATAGTACTCCGTCTACTGCTATAGTTTATAGTTTCTGCTTGGGATTTAATTGCCCTAAAATGGCATAGGGAGATTGAAGAAGGAGGAGGGTGTGGCAGGAGGATATTAAACATCTTGCAAGCCTTGCTGGGTGTTCTACACTACCTGGTCTGTGTTTTCATTCAGCGATGCAATATCTTCATACATTTATTCACTAATGCATTCAGTTCCTACTCATCTGTCCAGAGAGGAGACCTGATCGCGACATGTTAGATATCTAGACGCAGCCAGGTTCGAAAGAGATCCCAAGTTTAGAGTATCAGTAAAACAAGTGGGCACAGATGGACATTTGAAACTCGAATAAGCTAGTGGAATGTAAGCAAACCTTTCTTGGGGCGTGTGGTAGTGATCTTGGTATGTACTGGTGTACAATGCCAACAAACACAGTTTTTTTTTTTTAAGAACACATTCTCACACCTACACCACACACACACACACACACACACACACACACACACACACACACACACACACACACACACACACACACACACACATACACACACACACACACACACACACACACACAGCCCCCTACCCCAAATAGCAGGAGGTTTGATAGCTGAGTGGACAATGCTATCTACTCGTAATCCAAGGGTCCGGGTTTGATCCCGGGCGCCAACGGAAAAAGAATGTCAGAGTTTCTTTCACCCTGATGCCCCTGTTACCTAGCAGTAAATAGCTACCTGGGAGTTAGACAGCTGTTACGGGCTGCTTCCTGGGAGTGTGTGTGTGTGTGTGACTGTATTCACCTAGTTGTACTCAGCTAGTTGTGTTTGCGGGGGTAGAGCTCTGGCTCTTTGGTCCTGCCTCTCAACCGGCAATCATCTGATGTACAGACAGAGCCTACTGGGCTCTATCATATCTTCATTTGGAACTGTGTATGGAGTCAGCCTCCACCACATCACTGCCTAATGCATTCCATTTGTTAACTACTCTGACACTGAAAAAGTTCTTCTAATGAAAGAACTTTTAAGTTCTTTCTTAAAAGAAATAGTTTTAAGTGTGTGGTTACACACTTTTAAGAAAGTGTGTGTGTGTGTGTGTGTGTGTGTGTGTGTGTGTGTGTGGTGTGTGTGTGAGAGAGAGAGAGAGAGAGAGAGAGAGAGAGAGAGAGAGAGAGAGAGAGAGAGAGAGAGAGAGAGAGGAAGCTATGTATAAGATATTTAGAAGACATTAGTGGCTATGCAAGAATGTAAGAACACCAATGTTATGTACTCTCACAACCCATTGTACCTTCTTGAATATTAATAAATAAATAATATAATAAGTAAAAATAGGTCGGGATTCACAACATTATACAACTGACGATTAGGACGCCGGGGCCCAAGAGCTAACAATTAACTCATGCAGGCCCAAATGGTAAATGCGCGCACACCACACACACACACACACACCACACACAAACACACACACACACACACACACACACACACACACACACACACACACACACACACACACACACACACACAACACACACACACTCATACATGTAATAACATATACATCCATATACAGCAAGGACCTCCAGTCACACTACATAACAACATATAGTAAATTGATCACTTAAACAAGCAGAGCTATATTTTAGCTTTGAGCGCTTTGCCTGAGTTACTTACTGAAGAGCGGAATGGAGGACGGAACCAAAAGGGAACCCCAATACTTAATTAATCATTCTGAAGACGGTCTTTCACAGTCTTATATTCATATTTCTGTACCCAAACTCTTCTACAACTAAACCTCATCTCCCTTATTAATGTGCGTTTGCTGGTATTGATTTCAAATAGCCATTAACTTCCCAATTCTGTAGTTTGTTGAGGTCTTTTTGTAGTTTGTCGAAACGTTTATGATTCTCATTAGTTTCATATAGATTTAGGGAACATGTCAATTGCAAATGATAGAGCAATATGATATTATCAATAAAAATCACCTGAACTTCATCTGCTTCACTTATCTGACCCTGTACAATTCCTGGCTCACGTTTGTCTACAAAATTTCCCCCCAAAACGGGATTTTTTCCACCGAGACACGCACCAGGATCCATAACGACCTACATCACGTCAGTTTCAGATTAAACCTCAAACTACAACTTGTCTTTTACACACAAACTGGAACTCGTCTCTTCCACTCGCACTCCGACTCGTCTCTTCCACATGTACACTAAGTAGTTCATCCACTCTATAACCCATATATCAATGCTCTATTTAAGCAGATAACTGGTTGATACCCATTACCACCCAAGTTTCATATATATATATATATATATATATATATATATATATATATATATTATATATATATATATATATATATATATATATATGTCGTACCTAGTAGCCAGAACGCACTTCTCAGCCTACTATGCAAGGCCCGATTTGCCTAATAAGCCAAATTTTCATGAATTAATATATATTTTTTAATTTTTTTCTTATGAAATGATAAAACTACCCATTTCATTATGAATGAGGTCAATTTTTATTTATTGGAGTTAAAATTAACGTAGTTATATGACCGAATCTAACCAACCCTACCTAACCTAACCTAACCTCTCTTTATAGGTTAGGTTAGGTTAGGTATCCGAAAAAGTTAGGTTAGGTTAGGTTAGGTAGGTTAGGTAGTCGAAAAACAATTATTTCATGAAAACTTGGCTTATTAGGCAAATCGGGCCTTGCATAGTAGGCTGAGAAGTGCGTTCTGGCTACTAGGTACGACATATATATATATATATATATATATATATATATATATAATATATATATATATATATATATATATATATATTATATATAAATATATATATATATAATATGGGGAGGGTTGAAGGGGTAGGGGAGTGACGAAAGGGGCAAGATTGTAGGGGTGTGAATTTGACTGGGAATACGGGTCGGGGGATGTAAGGGGACATGAAATATGATAAAAAAATTTAAAGTCTTGTTTCGTTCTTTGGAATGCTTGATGCTACCTCCTCTCGCTGTGATCTGGTGATGCTGCTCAGGTTTCTCCGCCTCGCCGGGTCCGCGGGAGAGATGCTATTCCAGTGAAAGGCAATACTGAGACGCCCTGGAAGGAGGTGAACATTCCCTTAAATGGTGTGATTGATTTCTGACCAAGAGGCCTCTCAGAATAGTCTGCTTTCGACCATTTGAACTCGTAGGTAGAGCGACAACCTCGTTTCCTGCAGGGTCGGTGTTCGATCCCAGACTGCTCAAGTGATTGGGAAAAAGGTTCAAAAGGAAAAAATATAATGATTGGTTCCGTTCACTCCGGAATCATATCCCGGCACCTAATCTCAATCGCTTTATCCGGATAATTATATTAGCTGTTCATCTTTCCTTTTCGGTTTCTCGGCTCTCTTTAATGCTTTTTTATGTAACTTTTATCTCCGTTTTCTTCCTATTATTGTCTTTTCCTTGTTAACATGTTAAAAACGAACGGAATGAGAGATACCCTTTTGAGTGACGATGGAAAGTGAGGCGGAAAATGTGTCATTTTCAGGTGTCAAAAATCCAGAAACTATTCATCTTCTTTTAACAAATTTCATGCATTTGAAATTCTTGAGAGTGTCTCATTGCCTCCTTTTAAAAATGATCCTCTGTGTCCTTTTCTTTTTCCTCAGTTGCTCATTAGCACAAATGCTTTACCTAAAAATTCTCCTTTGTGTAAATTACTTCATTTGTAATTGCTCATTGGTGCCTCTACCGTCGCTTTGGAGGCAGTCTTACCCCTGGAAATGTTCCACAACGCAAATTCCTCCACCAGATATTTTCGATAATGCACCTTCTTGCAATAGAAATTCTCCATAAGCAACTTCCGCTCATGAAGCTGCTCTGTAATGAACTGTCCACCACAGGAAAATGTTCTAATATGCGTCTCCCTCGACTGGAAATTCAATCCCAATTCACCTTCCTCGATTGTAAATCTTCTCATAACGTTCCATTCTTCTCTTGGAAAAATAAAATTGATAAAATAACAAGTGGGTCTTCAGCAAAAAGCGCAGAGTGTGAGAGAAGGCCTTATGCCGTTGGGGAGAAAGGTTCATATCTGCTTACCATAGCGTAGGGCCATTGCAAAATTTAAGAACCACCTTTGCTATTTTTTCCCCAATCTTGAGACCCTGAAAGTTCCAAAATCATTTATCCCTGATATAATTTGTCATTTAGTTTATATCCAGTTCCTTCTCTACCCTCCTTTACCAACCCTTTATCCACCCCATGTCCACACCATCTATCCACCCCCATATCCACACCTATCCACCCCTGATCCATCCCATCTTTCGTATAAAATGCCTGTGTCCTCTTTTGCTCTGTAATAAAATCATTAAATCATTACCATTCAGCCAGGCAGTTCCCCACTCATTGGCGTTACAAGGTCAGTCGGGTTGTTGGCGGCCATTGCAGTCATTAATTAAAGCTTCATTTATCATGGGGAAGTTAATTCGATAGTGCGCGGTAATTAGCATGCTAGTTTGGGTCGTTATTAAAAGCTGTAATTATGGCAATTTGCCACAACTCCTCTGTGTAATTATTCTTGCTTGTGGTTCCGCTCGTCTTAGCGGTGTGTGTGTGTGTGTGTTCGGTCCGTATGGGATAGTATGCATGCACTTGGGTGAAAAGTAAGTATATGTAGACACACATGTGCGCGCACACACAACACACACACACACACACACACATACACACACACACACACACACACACACACCACACACACACACACACACACACACACACACACACACACACACACACACATACACACACACAGTATCACTATAATTGCATAAATATCATTTCATCATTCCTATATTCATCATTCAAGTCCACGAGCCTTATTATGTCCTGAACATTTATGAACTCCTAGACCCTCAACAAGTCCAGAGTCATCATCAAGTCCAGGGCCCACTTATCATAGTTGACCTGTTCCCTCCCATCTACATAGTGACTTTCAATCACATAGATTACCATAATTAGCGTTTTTTTTACACTGACAGTGATTCCACTGATTACAATGCCCTGAATTTAATGTTGACATCTTTGTCAAAAAAAAAATCTTTGTCATCTTTGCCAAAATGTTTTAACATTAGAAATATTGGCACTAATTTTATTAACAGCATTTAATAAACCGAGAAACAAAATTCAGCAGGAGATATTTATTTTAGTGAGGAGGATGTGACGTCATATTTAAATACCATGAATTGTTTGCTCTATTATATGTAACAACTGCCTACAGTAGTTACACATAGCACCAGGATGTGTTTCACTGTATCATTATGGCATTGTATTACTGGCAAAATTTCAGTTACTGTATCACTGTTACTGGCAAAAATATCTCTGTCACTTTGTCACTTAATTATTGTGTCAATGTATCGCTATATCACTGTGCCAATGTCACGTTATCACTGTTTCTGGATTAATATATCACAGTCACTACGTCACTGTATCACTGTTCCACTACGTCGTTGGATCTCAATGTCACTGTGTTTTATATCACAGTATAGTGAATCACTGTAATATATATAATATATATATTATATAATATATATATATTAATATATATATATATATATATTATATATATATTAATCCATATATATATATGGCTTAATATATATGACATATAAGACACTATTATATTGTCCTGGGGACCATTCAGGCTTGTTCGCATATATATATATATATATATATATATTATATATATATATTATATATATATATATATATATATATATATATATATATACTAGAGGGATACCTGGCGGTGCCCGAGATAATTTATCTCTCCCACTTCGACCCCAAACGCTTCTCACATCTACACTCCTCCTGCTCCCCCTTTCCCATCTCCCCTCTGCCATTCACCTCCTATCTCCTTACCCATCCCTCTCCAACCACGAACAGATTGACTTTTCCATTTATATATAAATTAAATCATGAAAATACTCGGGTGATTTTTTTGGGTTAACTGTCAGAGTAACGATAATACTCTACGGACACCACAACCCAGATTTAAATTACTTAATGAAATCACGGGGGGGGGGGATCATTCCCCTACATGCGTCTGGCCTCTAACTTTAGACAAACAGACAGACATTCTTTCTTATATAAATGTAAACTCCATGACCCACTCAAGGAGTCTAGCAATGGAATAATTTTTAGAAATAAAGTTAAATCATAAATAGTCAACAAGATATTTTATTAGAGCAACTAAATATAGTTAGAATCCAGATACTGTGAACACACACTCAAATGGGATGGAATTAACAGGAGGGAAAGCACCAATCCATTACGACTATATAGCATTTAGAAGGGGTCAGCATAAGGATTTGGGATTGGACGAGAGGGAGAAATAGTGCCCAACCACTTGGACGATCGAGGATTGAACACCTACCAGCATGAAGCGAGACCGTCGCTCTATCGTCAAGGCCAAGTGGTTGGGCACACACACACACAACACATCACAACATTGTCTGCTGAGTTTCTCAAACCCTCCAATCATATTCAAAACGAAAAATAACTCTAAATCCTTATAAATAAAACAATAAAAATAAAACAACAATCGACTTGTTCTTGCGGCAAAAGGAACAAGCAACACTTGATTAAAACTATTCCAATTCACTTTTATTGTTGTCTCTTTAAGGTGAGGGGGAGGGGAAGGGATGACTGGACTTGTAAGTGAGTGGTAGACTGGTATTAGAGGTGAGAATGCTTGTCTTGAAGCGACAGCCCCTCTCGAGAATGCTTGTCTTGAAGCGACAGCCCCTCTACTGTACCAGGCAAGTCCACTACGGGCTCGCCATAGCCCGTGGAACTACGGGCTCACCATAGCTACTTGGAACTTTTTGTTCCAAGTAGCGAATCTCAAACAACAACAACAACAATATCTTGAAGGTGAGGGAAATGGGGAAGACTGATCTTGGAGAAGAAGAAGGTGAGGGGGAAATTTTTGTCATGGTAGTGAAGGGAAAAGATCTGGGGAAAAGTCGTGAGAAGAGGAGTGGTCTTGAAGATGAGGGAGGAGGGAGACAGATCATTGGATGTAGGGAAGGTAAGGAGAGAAGGCATGTAATAGAGTCGGGTCGTACAGGACTGGTTTAGAAAATGCGGTAGGAGGTGAAAATACGTCGTGATAGTGAGGAAAGACCTGGACCTTTTTAATGGCATTTTTATTTACACGAATTTTTGATTCGTTTAATTGTATTTTGACTGACAACCGATGGTGGAGACGAGCTAAATATTTTGCGTTTTTCGTATGGTAAGACTCGTTTTTATTTATGCTCGAATAAGAAATAACACTGTTCTTTAACAGAGTTAGAAAACAGATTTCTAACCTGTCTATGTAAGACCGACGAGAATGTATGTATGGTAGTTAGTATTGTAGAAGCACTACAATCATTTTCTGTGCTTGATTGCTATATACATATATATATATATATATATATATATATATATATATATATATATATATATAATATATATATATATATATATATATATACATATCTATATATATATATATATATATATATATATATATATATATATATATATATATATATATATATATCATGTTTGTGAAACTCTGGATGTTTCAGTGCCTGTAACTCTAAGTTTTTTTTTATAAGTAGAATATTGATTTCTTCTTTGGTTGTGTTCTGAATTAACACTGTCAATGCCAGATTGATAACATATATAACACAAGGTGTTGTACAAGTTATAACAACCAAATGTAAGCCTGATTTTAATCATTCCCGAAACAGCAATTACCCCCTAACCGAGCAATATACGGCGTTCATATCTATTTTGACACTGTATTAACGTTATATTTACACATATATATAACGTATAACAACATATAACCCGGAATTATCATATTTTTCTCTTCCCCCTGGCAGTCTCTGTGCCGTGACCTGGAGAAGGAGGGCATGAAGGAATGGCTCGACATGATGCTGGAGAAGGTGGCAATGCGGGTCTCCGCAGACGAGACGACTGTGAGCTCCAAGGACAAGGAGTTCAAGGCCATTGAGAAGAAGAAGCTGCAGGCTCTCATCGACCGACACGACAAGCTGATGCCCTCGACTCAGGAGACTCAGGCCAAGGTCGACGTGTATGCCCGCTGTTATGCTTACGGTGACGACATCAGTCCCTGCCTTAAGACCTTGGAGGAGATGCGCCACTTGTCCTGCAAGGAGATTCACCCCCACAACATGAATATGGTTGACGAGCAGATCGAGAAGGTTGAGAAGGTTCGTTGAACGATTTCTTGCGGAGGTTCGTTATATCTAATTCATTTTACATAACTTTCGTTTCATTCACGATATTTGGAGACTGTGATATGTCAATATGTTATTTAATGCTCCATTTAAAATCCACATTTTTCCTTACCCGTTCTAAGATATTTGTAGGTTTAAATTTATAGAAACGATGTGTAATTTCGTTGAGGTTTTAAGATGCGGAATTGAGTGCTTGAGTTAGAAGTAACATTGAAAATAAGTGATTTGATTATTATATTATTCCCAAAATATTCGTAAATCTCAATTACGTTTATCAAAACACTTAATATTAATAATTCATTGTGTCGTGGGACAGACAGCCAGTGTATATATTCATGTTAGGCTTATATCGAGCCCTCCCCCCAAGATTGAATTACTGATTATCCCTAAGATGCATCCGATTTAAGGGTAGCTATTTACTGCTAAGTGAACAGGAGCATGATAGAAAACGCGCCCAACCATTTCTGTTCCGCATGGGATTCGAACCTGGAATTCCTGATTCTGAGTCGAAAACGAACGTCTCACTATTAATAAATTAAAATGATTTGCACAACTAGAAATAGATTTCAGTAATACCTAACCTAATCCACACTAGGCGTAACCACACACTAAATTATGAGATATAATAATACATATTTGTATTATATAAAATACTGTTTTCTTTACATAGTAGGGGGAATTTATCACTGTCAGTGGGGCTGACCTCAGATCAAACGAGTAAAGTCTGCGTATCTATAAAATAATTACCAGCAGAACAGAATCAACTAATCTGACCTACCGGAGACCAATCTATACCTTAAACATTAATTTGCAATAATACTCATATATGTTTATAAGAAAAGACAAATTTTGAATGTTCATTACTCAAAAAATTTAATCATGAGGTCAAATACAGTTTGGACGGGCATATCATGAGTATCCAGCACCCGCAATAGTAGATAATTATTTGTACACAATAATTTGTACACAATAATTTGTACACAATAATTTGTACACAATAATTTGTACACAATAATTTGTACACAATAATTTGTACAAAATTTGTACACATAATTTGTACACAATTTGTACACAATTTGTACACAATACGAAAAACACGACTGCGGGAGAAGATGGTTTAAGATAAAAAATAATTTAACTTAGCTAGAATCTAGAACAATGTGGTAAAGTGAAAGCTAGAATATGTAAATAGCATGTTTAATAATCTAGTTTGTTCTGGTTTTGTCCACAAATCATCATGAAAATAATGAAACTTAAAAGATTAATTGTATTGTTAGAAGACTCGGAGGATATAATAAATAGATGAATGTCTAGTGCTGTGATTTATCTACAGGTTGTAATAAATCAGAATCAAAATGCAGAATATCTCAGCGTGTTATCTGACCACAATTCCCATCCTCCTAAGATTCAGTAAACAAAAATGTTTCGTTTATTGTGGGAAAATCATAACTTGGAGTTTTTAATTAGGTCTTGATTCTCAAATCTCGTACATCAACAAATAACTGATATCCCCATATCCTAAATCAACAACTAACTGTTTCACAAAATCCTAAACAACGAGGTCCTGACTCCACGCGTTACAGGCCATCAGATCACATCAATCTCTATCACTGAATGTTAACGCTTCCTTCATTTCCTCTTCAGGTCATCAACACAATGACGGTCAGAAGGACACCTACGAGGAGCTGCTCAAGCGAGGCAGGAAGCTCCTGCAGAACCCTAACTGCGCTCCGTTCCTCAACGACCTTATCGACAAAATGGAAAACACCTGGAACAAGGCCAACGAACTCTCCAAGGAGAGACACAGCATGCTTGTTAGTGAGTACTCTACTACCCCAGTGGACTCATGTGTTCTCTGCTGATGGTGATGTTGACCTTTGTGCTCTGATGATGGTGGTGTGAGCATTTGCACTCTGTTGATGAAAGCGTGGCATTGATACTCACCTCTTGGTTGTGTTGCATTAGTTGGTAATTTTATCATGGGTCTGTAGTAAGCCTCAGGCAACATTGTGAGGGATGGACTTGCACTATGGGATCTCTGGAAAATAACTTTTAACCCCCTCGCCCCTCCCATTTGGTAGTATGATGGGAATGGATCTTTTTCTATGGTTTCCTGTAATCATCTGCATTCTAGGTCAAGGTCACTGAGTATTTTGTGATGCTCATTTAACACTGTGCTAAATTTTGTATCGTAATGAGTATTCGTTGTTAAAAACAAAGTTGTGTGTGTTTTGTTTTATTATTGTTTGGTTATTGGAGATAAAAATCATAATTCGTGTTTTATTATTTTGAAAATTATAAGATTTTTATGATTTTTATATGAAAAAAGGACCAAGGCATGAATATCTGAGGCTGCAATGAAAGACATGAAACGCAGAGAGATAAGGATTAACCCTTAGACTGCTAACAACGCTTTTTTTTTAATAGTTTGTTGGTAACACCAACAAACACAATCACACCACAAAGCAGTATTCAGCGCTAGAATCAGGAGAATGAGAAGCCATAGGACTGCCACAGAGAGAGAGAGAGAGAGAGAGAGAGAGAGAGAGAGAGAGAGAGAGAGAGAGAGAGAGAGAGAACTCAATAAAGCCTACCGTATGAATATATGGCACAATTGGCTCCTGGCTCAACCTGTTCCTTAGCTTCCAGTTTCACTACGAACATCAGTAAAATTCTTAATGAACTCTAGCCTAAGTTTAAAAGAAAAAAGGAGAAAAAAAGTGAGAGTAAGAGAGATTTAAACAAAAGACCATCAGTAAAAATCTTTAACATAAACTCCTTTTACAGACTCTGCCAAGGACTGGGAGAAGTACGATGAACTCCGTAATGCCATCAACGACCCAATAGAGAAACTGGAGGCCGAGCTGAAACGCTACAGGAAGTTCTTCGACCCCGTGATGGGGGCCCGCAAGCTGGCGCAGAAGCGGACCACATGGGAGGAACAGAAGAAGATCGCCGACGACATGATGGAGAACATTAAGAAATGCTACAACACCATCATCGTCTTGGCTGGTGACGACAAGAAAGATTTCCTCGACAAGGAGGTGCGATAGATCTCTTTTTCTCCCATGGAAGCTTAAAGCTTATTGAGTTTCGAATGCATATGCAATTGTAATGGATATTTCCATATTCTCTCTCTCTCTCTATATATATATATATATATATATATATATATATATATATATATATATATATATATATATATATATATATATATATATATAATTTAGATGTAGATTAGGTGTCTCGTAGATATGTACTTGAATATATCATAACCTTAATATTTCTATGACATGGAAATAACATTGATATCATGGTAATAAACCGAGGAATTTAACTACACATTATACCGTTTTTTTCTCACTCTTTCTCGCTTGAAGGTTGCAGAAGTCGAGGAGAAGAGATCCGTCATCGAGAAGTGCAACGCTAAGCTGAACAAACTCGTTGAATACAACGATGCCTTGACCAAGGCCGTGAACCACGCCAAGGAACTTAACGACTGGGCTGTCCCTACCAACTCCAAGCTGAAGGAGATCACCACTGATCCTGAGATGAGCCCCGAGGACCGCGTCAAGGAAATCCTCATTCTCCAGGAGCAAGCTCAGGAGAGGCTGCCCCAAATCGAGCCACTCAACGCCACCTACAAGTCTCTGTTGACAGGTATGAACAACCGAAGTAACAAAGGTGGAAAAGAGGTAGCTGTTTTGGTACTGTTGCATTGCAATTGATAATTTAAATCACCTAGATTAGATGTGTAATTTATGGTCATCATTATAGTTTTTGTATAGCTTGGGGGGGGGGGAGATGCCAATGTTTGGCAGATTCATATGTTCTACTTTTCAAGATTCTTTCATATTTAATCTTCAAATAATCGTATTATTCGTCTAATTATAAAGTAATTATTGCTGATACAATTTTTAGATTTGACGGATAAATTCCTTGCCTCTTAGTTCAGGCGTATTAATCATGACATATATATTGTTTGGAATTATAATTGAAAAAAGGTTACCTTCTTTCTTCCCACCTGACAAAAAAAATTTAGCAGAAGAACAATACCCTTCACCCCTTGTTCCTCCCTGGGAAATGACCTGACCTGACCCTTCCCGGTAGTCTGTTGAGTCTGTGTCAGTCTCACCACAACAACAGCATCCCCCGGCCTCCGATGCCAAGCTCAGGAAGTAAGTTGAAAGATGAGAGAGGCTGCATCTCTACTCTGTCGGTGGCATAGCGCATCCTAACTCGGCTCTTAAGTTCTATTTCGTATATGACTTCACAAGATGCTTTTTTTTCGGCTTCTCGCAAACTCTGCATTATTACTTTCTTTACCGCGGATGAAAGATAATTATTATTTCCTGATTTCGTATTTGTATTGCTAATTATGATCATTTGTTTTACCACTACGAATTTTGGTTTAATTCTTCTGCGTCTGCATAATAACACGCTGCATTAATTTCTTTTACTTTATGATGCTCTTATCTTATGTTATATTATTTATGGCAAAGTTATGTTTTCTAACAGTAACCTTAATATATCAACTGAACTTCTATACAAGTTGTTTTGAAAAAAATAACGAAATAAATTACGGTGATTTATAAAAACTACATATACATATATAATGTGTGAGTGTGCGCAGGTGTGTGTGTGTGTGTGTGTGTGTGTGTGTGTGTGTGTGTGTGTGTGTGTGTGTGTGTGTGTGTGTGTGTGTGTGTGTGATTATCAGAGCCGTTCACGGTCTATATACCACATATATACACATATAAATCAGTTATCTGTGCGCAAAATCTCTGCAACGAACCGGTTATTACGACCAATCCCACATATCCCACATTTTCCCTCGCATCCTCTTCAGCGGAATGGGATCTAATCTATGTCGTCAATGCTCACCAGAGGAAGACCTCGAGAAATCTGAGACCGCCAAGAAGACCCTCGCCGACTGGAATGACACCAGGCAGTTCGTCACAGAGGTGTGCGAAGAGGTAGAGAAGGAGGCTGGTTCCATCTCACAGGACCAGCGGTTCTACGCCGACTACCTCTGCGGCGTGAAGGAGTTCAAGCCCTGGCTCGAGTCTTCTGAGGCCAAGCTGAAGGAGCCTCTTCCCAAACCAACTTCCTTGGAGGATGCCCTCGCGTTGCTGGATAGCATCAAAGTGAGTCTTCCGTTTCCTCTCCGTTAAATTTGGTATACATATTCTCTTTTATTTTGTATTTACTTAAATGTGTTATATGTATTATATGCATTTACTTGGTCTGGTCGGTACAGAGACAGCCTGGCTTCTTGCAAGTGGGAGTTCGATCCAGGATGATTCACATGGTTTGGTACTGTTGACTTAACCACACACTAGAAAGTGAAGGGATGAGGACGTTACGGTCCGTCCTGGACCATTCTCAAGTTGATTCACAATCGACTTGAGAATGGTCCAGGACGGACCGAAACGTCGTCGTCCCTTCACTTTCTAGTGTGTGGTTTGGTCAACACATTTCAGCCACGTTATTGTGACTCCTCCTTTGCATATGGTTAGATACTGCTTCCTCACTCTGTCATATCCCAACTCATTTTTCTCCCAAGCGCAATATACTCATATTAGAGATCATTCCTAATTACCTTACCTTGCCTTATAGGCATAGACTTGCACGGAGTTTTCTAATACAAGATGCTGCCAAGATGAGATAACTTATCTATACACTCTCCTCGCAGGAGTTCGACGGTATTTTCGGTCAGGAGAAGGAGAAGCTGGATGCTGCTGGCAAGGCCCGAGAGAACATGGAGAAGGCTAGCAGCACCGAGAACGAGGTCGAGCCCCTTGCCACCCGTTGGACCTCCGCCAAGAAGACCATCGAGGAGCGAGTAGAGAAGGTGAGTAGAAAAGAAAGAGAGCAAGAAGCTAGGAGATGGAGAAAGAAGGAAGTAGGGTGATGGTTAGAACAATGAGTTCAGTGAAAGAAAGGGAATGGAAGCACAAAGATAAAATAAGATAAAGAATGCAAGAAAACAAAACTGATATTTCATAAATATATAGTCGAATGTTTATCATTAGGATAAACACTTTCAGTCTACTCGTAAAAATTTAAAGCCTCAGATTGCTTGCAAAATTAAAAAACAAATTATTCAGTACAATGTGTTGATGAGTATTGAGCTGTTATACGTTACAATGACAATAAAATTTGTAAGTATTCTATTACTCGTAAATGTATAATACAGATGTATTTTATAAACAATGCAATTTACAAGTGAACAATCCCCATCTTGGAATAACTCTTCTGTCTTCTTAACCAAATTCACTACTTGCTATTCCCTCAGATCCAAACTCTCGTAAAGACTTGGGAAGACTTGAAGGTCACTACTGATGACCTGACGGTGAAGATGAGCGAAGTCACTGCTAAGGAAGAGCCCAACCTTGAGGAGGTAGAGAAGGTCTTCGCTACTATGAAAGGACTCTTTGCCAAGAAGAAAGAGCTACTTGGAGCTATTTAAAACCACTTTTTTTTTCAAGGGAAAAATAAGTGAAGAAAATTTATATTGTCTTTGAATTGCAGTTAGCATTCAAAGCATATCTTTCATTGCCCATAATTATGTGATCTGTTTTCAAAGCTGGTTTGAAGATGTTCAATAGAAGATAACAGAAGATGTGTTAAGGTTTCATTCACTCTGTATGTGCTATATAAGGATGTTGAGAGTATTATTAAGTCATAAATATTGCCCGAAAAATTATATTCAACTGTATGTCAAAGTTGGTAAGGTGAGTCTAGCGTGAATGGTGTCTTGTGTTTACATATTGGAGGAGTCTCCCTTCGCTGTCCGTTTCCACTCAATACATGTCCCTTCGTAAGTTCTAAATATTTTAATCCAAATCCTTCTTATGACATTATATTATATTATTCTCTAGAAGAGTATATTTATACTTCCTGATGGCTAAGTAACGCAGTTTTCCCATTATATATATATATATATATATATATATATATATATATATATATATATATATATATATATATATATATCATCATGATGAATGAAACATCAGAGCAACATGGTCCGAGACGTTTCAGAAAAATAATATTAGTAATGGTTCTTGAACACATATTTATTTTAGTCCCTTTGGTTATTAAACATAATATATATTGGATGAGTTTGAGACACATTCTTGCCACTGAGAACCCAGGAAGGTCCCTAGTGCTATCAACGCATCATGCAATAAACATCAGAAATGTAACTTAATCTTTTCAATCCCAAAACCATATGTTGAATGATGAATGTAATGTACCGTCTATGGGTATGGCGTACGTTCTAGGGGGTGATGCCAGGTGTCTTGGAGCTCTGCGTGCTATACCCAGATACAAAGAAACAACATTAGCCTCATGTATCAATGGTTTCAGTGGAAGCCTCTGGCCTCGAAGAGGATTCAGTTTAATGCCAGATCGCATTACTTTTGCAGCATATCGTGACGTAGTGTTTTCAGACGTGTGCTTGGGTTCAAAACCACGTGTGCTTGGGTTCAAAATGTTTAAGTTCGAATCTTCCTCATGGCTCCTACTGACTTTCTCTGTGTGCTATATACGGATGGTGTGTACTGTAATAATGGTGTTATGACCCATTCTTAACTGATGTGTACCATCTTGATATGAGTGTACCGTTTTGGGATACTGTGTACTGTGCTGTAGAGGAATGTACAACGGATGGATATATATATATATATATATATATATATATATATATATATATATATATATATATATATATAAATAAATAAAAAAATAAAAAAAAGATCGTTACACTAATCGTCTTCCAGATTAGCCGTTCCAATTTCCTCCAACACAATTACGAGAGTGAACAGCGAAACCATCAATATTTTACTTCTCGTCGTTGTTAATTCAATGAAAAAAAGCGCATAATGTCGTGCTGGTGAAACCATTTATACACGAAATTACTTTCCGGCTTTATTGATAAAAGTTCATCAGATGAAAAAAAAAGATATTACATAGCAGACTGCCTAATTGAAGCAGTAGTGAGCAGATGTGCGCATCAGATTTCATCATCAAAATATTTAGAGCGGTTCGAATAAATTTATGTATTTTATTATTAATATTCTCAAAACAAATTAATGGAAAGTTTTACACGTTCACACACACACACACACACACCACACACACACACACACACACACCACACACACACACACACACACACACCGCACACACA